>JAOEGS010005264.1:0-83630 GCA_025447755.1 Corythornis vintsioides
GTTAGGGGGGATGCCCTTAGGATTCCGAGGAGGAGCGGGAGAGGCTCTGGAGCAGCGATTTGTATATGGCAGAGTTCAGGAAGCGAGGGTAGGAGTCTCTGTGCATCAGCGTGTAGATCTGGAGCTGGGCGTCGTCGAAGGTGTGTGAGGAAGGCTCCTGCATCTTCCGATTGATCACCTCCCGCACCCGAGAGTCCAGGCTCACCTGGCAGCAGGGAGAGAAAGGAGCAGGGGGGAGGTGAGGGATCCCCCCCACAATGGTCAGTCTCCCCTCCCCTCCAGTCCCACCTTTACCCGCCCTGTGGAAAATGGGGTGTCAATTGCACAATTGTTTTGGGTGGAAGAGACTCAAGAGATCCTGGAATCCAAGTGTGATCCCAGGGCACCACTTCCCCATGTCCTGCAGCACCACAGCTCCACAGAGGGCTTGGAAATCCCTCCAGGGGTCACGGGGACTCCACCCCTGCCCTGGGCAGCCTGGAAAACCCTTTTGGAGAAGATATTTTTCCTTCTGTCCAACCTGAACCTCCCCTGGGGCAACTCGAGGCTGGTTCCTCTCTTGGTCCCTTGTTCCTTGGCATCAGAGCCCGACCCCCCCTGGCTCCAGCCTCCTGCCAGGAGCTGCCAGAGCCAGAAGGTCTCCCCTGAGCCTCCTTCTCTCTGAGCTCAACAAGCCCAGGTCCCTCACCCGCTCCTCAGAAGGTATCCAGGACCCCCTCCCATGCCCTGGCAGCAGTGGTACCGGGCTGGCCATGGGCTGGGGTCTTCCAGCAGTGGGTGCCCCGCTGTGGAGATGCTGGGATCCGTGATGCAGCATCTCCTCGGCCCAATGGTGCCCTCGTGAGGTCGTGGTCCTGCAGCACACCCCGGCCCGTGCTCCCACTGCAGGCTGCACCCAGGAGGTTCTGGGATGGCCAGGGATACCCTCCCCACCACCACCCCCATCAAACTCCTCAACAAACACCCACCCCATCCTCAAACTGCAGCAGCACCCACACTTGAGCCCTTTCCCTATAAAAAAATCCCTCTTATTCCCATTTTAACCTGAAAGCCCTGAGAGATCCACTACCCCCCCTACCTCCTTGGGCGAGAGGATGGAGATGTAATCCTCATAGATCATCCTGGCCTTCTCGTCGATGGTGTGCTTGTTGCACTCGGTTTTGAGCTCCTCACACGCCAGCCAGAAGAGCATGTTCTCCTCGCTGTACTCAGTCCTCAAGAACTCCCGGAAGACGTTGCGACCGGCCGGGCTCTTCATCAGCTTGTCAAAGGACTGTGCCCAACCCCGCACCTCCTCCGGACTGGGTTTGGTGCTGCCAGGTCCCCGTGGGGAAGGCAAAGGGATAGTTAAAGACCAGCCCTGGGAGGTTGAGGGGTCCCCATGGTGTCCCTCCTCACGCCTCCTGTCCCCTCTCCCAGGGATGGTGCTCGTGGAGAGGCTGTTCCTGCTCTGGGTATCAGAGGCTTCTGGAGGACACTCATGGGGCCTCTCACAGCTCTGCCTGGCCAAGCCAGAGCTGGGTTTGGCTTCAGCTGAAGTGCCCAAGCTGAAGGGTATTTTGGTGTTGGCTTTGCAGGAAGCCAAAGGGGAGAAAAGCTCTTCCCCTGGTAAAGCAGCAGCTCTGAGGCAGGTGAGGAGAGCCTGGCATGGGGTCCATCATCCCTCACAGCTGCAGGAAGGACAGAGGGAAGTTGCTCCCCAGCAGCTACTCATTACCTGCTAATTCAGGGCAGGAGCAATCATCAGTGGCTAATTAAGATGCCTGACCCCTAACCCTGCTGTGCCAGGTGCTGCTCAGAGCACCCATGACTGTAGGCAGGGGTCCTGCTCTGTATCCCAAGGTGACACCTTCTTGATGCGGGGCTTCCCCAGAACAAGCTGCCTACAGGATGAGGCTCTGCCCTTGGAATATAGCCCGAAAGCTGCTGAAGTCCTTGTGTGCCTCAGTTTCCCTTTGCACGGTGCGCAAGGGCCAGAATCACAGAGGGCTGCAGCCCATGGCTCTGGGAACCCCCAAGTCCTGGCACCCAAAGTCCTGGCACCCCAATCCTGCTCCCTGTGTGTGCAGCAGCAGGGAGGCTCATGGAGGGTGGCAGCAGGTGCCACGCTGTGCCCATCCCCTCGCCCACCCCAGCACTCACCACGCTTCACAGTTTGGGATGGTCTCCAGTTTGGTCTCCCGGGATGCCCTCCATGCTCTCTCCCGGTCCTCGTTCCTAACAGGGAGATGGAAAGGTAGTCAGGGGTGTTGGGGACTCACCCAGACCCCCACCCTGACCCCCTGACTGCCCAAATCTCCTCTGGAGGCACCAGCACCACCCACTCCCGGATCTTCCCCAGCACCCATCTCACCCCAGCCCCTTGTGCAATGTCACCAGCATCGTGCAAAGCTGTTTCCTGCTCTTGGGCACCACCGTGGCCCCAGGATGTGCACCAGGGCTCAGTGCCACGGTGTGCCCAGCCCCCATGCCCAGTTATCACCCTCTCCAACCAGCAACAGCCCTGGGAAAGGGGTGACCAAGGTAGAGAAACACAAAGACCTAGACCCTGCACCCATGGCACCCCCAGCACTGCTCCAGCCTGGAGGCTGAGTGTGGCACAGTGGTTCTGGGGGTGGGGGGGTGCCAGCATCCCCTGTGCCCCCATCCCTTGTGCCCAGCAGCACGAGGGCAGAGTGGCCTCCAGCCAACTTCCCTCTGGCTCTTGAACTTCTGCAGCTCTTCCTGCTTGCGACACCGGCCCTCGGGATTACACGTGCCAGCTTGTGCCCTGGTGGCAAGGGTGGGTGGGTAGATGAAGCTGTGGCCACCTCCCTGCCCACCCCAACCACGGGGCTTGCTGCCCAGCCCTGAAATGGTTGGCACTGGTCACAGATTGCTCTGGGAGGGGGTTACAAGGAGGGATGTCCTCGCTGACTTGCAAATGTGAGGGAATGAGACGGGATCAGGGGAGATGAGATCCCAAGGAGAAAATAGGGGTTGGCACGGGGCTGATGTCAGCACTGGGGATGCCCCGTGGGTTGCCAAGGGGCTCAGCTCCAGGGTTTGTTGCTCCTCCCAGCTCAGCACCATCAGTGGCTCTGAAGCCCAAAGACTGAAGCTGCTGGCAATCTCAGAGTGGCTGATGCTGAGGATGGAGAAGAGCAGCCAAGCTCTCCAAAACCCGGGATAGACAGAGAACAGGGAGCTGGGAATCCTGGGAAAAGATGGGAGATGCCACCTCAGGCCAGCAGCTGGTTATGTCCTTGGTTTTAGTTGGTGCTGGGAGGCCAGGGCCAGGCTCTGCACCCTGCCTGGGAGGGCTCCCACAGACCAGGGCCACCCACCTTGGGCAGGGCACTGCAGCCATGGCTCTGGGCAGGGAAACCCAGCTCTACTCCTGCTGGGAGGTCCTGCTGCCCGGCCTCGCCACCCTGCTTGGGCACAGCCAGGTGCCTGGGGAAGGTGGTGGGGAGGCAGATCTGTGCCACTTGTGCTACCAGAGGGTCTGCCTGGCAGAGATGTGAGTGCAGAGCAGGGATCCTGGTACCACTTTCTGCTCTATGTGTTTGAAAGATTAGGCCAATGGCAGGAGTCATGGCACATTGAGGCTCATCTCGGGCACCATGGCACCTCTCTGATGCCCCCCCTGCTCCAAAACACTGTTTACACCCTTTCTAACCATGGCACTTGCTTTGCCCTCAACTCCCAACCCAAGGTAACCCACACAAGCAGCCCAGGGGGGGCTTAGCTCTGCTCCACACCACCCACCCTCCCTCACCCACTGCCCATGGGTGCCACGTGCTGCCCCAAAATCCTGCAGACCACCCCGGGGTGAGAGCCCCCTCCATCCAACCCAGGTGATGCCATGTCCAAGCAGCACCAAGCAGCAGGGGTGGGGAGGCTTCTGCAGCTGCCCTGCTTGGGGGACCCTCGAACACGGGGCGACGTGGAGCGGGGTGGGTGTTGCTCGGCAGCCCGGGAGGGTGCCTGGTGCCAGGGTGGGTGGGTGGCTGGGTGGTGGGACCTACCATGAGCAACTGCAGCAGCAGCACCAGCAGAAGCAGCAGGCGTTGGGACGGTGGTTGCTGGCGGGTTGCACCGTGGTCGGAGAAGTCTCATGCCGGGACATCGGAAGGGGTGTCTCTGCGGACGCGGGGCCTGCGTTCTGAGGGGCCGGAGGGCAGGGAGAGGGTGATGATGATGATGAAGATCAGAGAATCATGGAATTAGAGAATGTTAGGGGTTGGAAGGAACCTGGAAAGATCATCCAGTCCAACCCCCCCCCCCCCCGCCAGAGCGGGGTCACCCAAAGCAGGTCGCACAGGAACAGATGCAGGTGGGGTTGGAATATCTCCAGAGAGGGAGACTCCACAGCCCCCCTGGGCAGCCTGTGCCAATGTCTGTCACCCTCACAGTGAAAAAATTCCTCCTCATGTTTCCATGAAGCTTCCTATGCCTCAGCTTCCACCCATTGCCCTTTGGCCTGTCTGGGCATCACCCAGCAGAGCCTGGCTCCATCCTCCTTGATCTAGTGATGAACATGGATGAGCTCCCCCCCAGTCTCCTCCAGGCTACAGAGTCCCAGCTTTCTCAGCCTCTCCTCACAGAGAGATGCTCCCCTCCCTTCAGCATCTCTGTGGCTCTGCACTGGACTCTCTCCAGCAATTCCATGAACCTCTGGAACTGGGGACACAACACTCCAGATGTGGCCTCAGCAGGGCAGAGCAGAGGGGCAGGAGAACCTCTCTCTACCTACTGACCACCCCCCTTCTGATCCACCCCATAATGGGACCTCTTGGTCACCAGAGCCACTGCTGGCTCATGGGCAGCCTCCCAGCAACCAGCACCCCCAGATCCTTCTCCTCTTCCCTGCCCTCCAACAGCTCAGTCCCAACCTATCCTGATCCCTTTGCCACCTCAACCCCCACCCTGGCACCACCACCTCACCTGCGTCCCAGCCTCATACACGGTGGGGGGTGTCGGGTCGTGCTCCGGGGATTCTCCTGCTGCTCTCCTCTCCTCCCAGCCGGTGGGAGGGCCGTGCTGCCGACACCCCCCGGCTACTGTCCCTGCCGCCTCCTGCGCCGAGCCTGGGGGGAGGGAGGGGAGAAGCAGCTCGTTATCTTCATGGAGAGACCCCCCTCCAGCTTGCAGTGGCTCTGCGGGGGATGCTCCATGCCAGGGAAGGGCTTCCTTTGCAGGAAGGGAGAAGGAAAGGAGGAGGGGGAAAAGGGAGGCAGATGCTTTGCCAGCACCATGCTTGAGAATCATCAAATCGTTCTGGTTGACAGAGACTGGTCAGATCCTCGAGTCCAACCATTCACCCAGCACTGCCAGGGCACCACTGACCCTTGGCCCTCAGCACCACAGCTCCACAGGGGCTTGGAAACCCCTCCAGGGATCACAGGGACTTCACCCCTGCCCTGGACAGCCTGAGAGAGCCCTGGACAACCCTGGAGGGGAAGAAATTGTTCCTCAGCTCCAACATAAACCTCCCCTGGCACAACCCAACAGTGGTTTCTCTTGTCCTGGTGCTTGTTCTTTGGGAGCAGAGCCCGACCCCCCCTGGCTCCAGCCTCCTGTCAGGAGCTGTCAGAGCCAGAAGGTCTCCCCTGAGCCTCCTTCTCTCAGGCTCAACAAGCCCAGGTCCCTCAGAAGACACCAAGGATCCCCTCCCATGCTTTGGCAGCAGTGGGGCCAGGCAGGAAGACAGGCTCAGCACCATCCTTGGGCACCCCTGGCCATGCCCCGTGCCATGGGGAAGCATGGCCAGACCCCCCTGGTGCCTTTGGTTGCGGGATGGGGAAGTCAGAGCCTCTCCACAGCATCATGTGAGTGGAAGGAAACGGGGGGGGGTGTCTGTGTTGGGGGGGTGCAACTTTCACAGCTCCCAGCACTAGACCAAAACTCGCCCCACGCCAAGCATTGCCAATCCCATCTCTGCTGGCACCACTGGCCCAGCTCAAAGCAGGGATGTTCCAGGGCAGGTGCAGTGCTGTGGTGGTGGTAAGGACGTGGTCATGGCCAGCTCTGCCTCCCTCTGTCCCACCCAGGGTGGTGGGCAGCAGCCACAGTCCCTCCTCTGCCAGAGGGAAGTGACAGGAGCAGGAGGCAGTGGGCAGTGGGCAGTGTGCAGGGAGACCCCCCTGGCCACCTCAGCCCTGTATCCAGCTGCTCCAGGCCTCATCCCCATGGGTCTGAGTCCTGTGTGGACTCAGCAAGTGGGACAGAACTAGGGTGCAGGTCCCAGCAGGGCACAGGGCTGTTCCTAGGGTCTCCCCTCCATGGGTACAGTGCCCCCATCTCTGGCACAGCCATTGCCTGGCAGTGCTCCCCACGAGCTCTGGGTATTTGCAAACCCTCCCGCTGGCTCCCATCGCTCCGGCAGGAACGAAAAAGGAGAGAGTCTGTGTTTTGCTCCCAATTGTCCCTATTTATAGCCCCGGGTGCTGGCAGGATGGTTGTGACCTTGGCACCCAGCTTGGCACCAGCCTCCGCTGCCTCTCGCACCGTGCTGCCCTCGGGTCCACTCAACCTCCCCCTTTTTTCCCCTTCTCTATTGCTTCCCGACCATTTTCCACCCCCAGTGCCCACTCTGCCCCTGTGCCCACCCCCAGTGCCACCCTGCTGCCGTGGTGGAGCCAGGCTCTGGGCACAGGTCTCAGCAGGGCCATGGTACCAATTACAGCAACTGGTGGGTGACCAGGCCACAGGAATGGGAATTTCTCACTGAAGGCTGGGAAAATTCTGCTTCCCCCTCAGGCCCTGGCACCGCTGTGGGGTGCAGAGTGGGCAGATGGCACATGGCTGAGGGACAGGG
This sequence comes from Corythornis vintsioides, assembly GCA_025447755.1. Lineage (NCBI taxonomy): Eukaryota > Metazoa > Chordata > Aves > Coraciiformes > Alcedinidae > Corythornis > Corythornis vintsioides. The sequence continues at coordinate 6,803 of JAOEGS010005264.1, forward strand.
ATGTGGGGACAGCGCGTGGCATCACTTCCCTGGACCTCCTGGGCACTTCTCTGGTACTCACCCTTGGCCAGAGTCTTGGTGCAAGTGGCTGAGCCAAAAAACCCCAAGGAGGCAGTGGGACAAGGTGGCATCATCTGGCAAGGAGCATCCCATCCCTGTGCCCACGGGGTGAACTCAGCACCCCTCTGGGAGGCAGGATCAGCTTGCTGCTCATCCTGAGTGCTGTGGCACCCACCTGGGGCCATCTAGGCTGTGTGGGCTGTGCCAAGGGGAGCAAGGAGGACAAGGGGCTTGTGGTGCTGCAGTGGGCCCCATGGTACTGAGAGGTGGCACAGCACACTCTGGATGGGCAATGCCATCGTGCTGGGGATTTGCAATGCCCCTGGAGCACCCCAGCCCCCCATGCCAGTGGGGACCATGCACCACAGGGCCTCTTCCCACTGTGCCAGTGCTGGGTGCCACTATGGTGCCACGCGTGCCAGCAGAGAGGAGGCGAGGGCACGTGTGCCAGGCTGCTGAAAGAGGAAGGATGACAACGACGGGATGTTTCCCTGCCAGAGAGATGCCCCAAAAGCTGCCCCCTCCTTGCCCCCCCATGAGACTGTCATCATTGCCCACTGGCCGCAGCACCCAGGCTGGGAGTCCCCGAGTGCTGGGTGTCCCTGGGCTGTGCCAGTGACGTCCTCACCGAGCCTGGCACCACCCCATCCTCTCCCCAAAAGGACAGAGGACCCCCCCATGCCACCAGACAAAACAAGTGCTCCCTGAAATCATTTTTGAAGGGGAATCTCCCCTTCTGCCACCGGGCTGCTCCTTGCCTGGGGCACTGGGTCAGCCAAACCCACAGCACCCTGTGCCTTGCCCACACCTGGCAAGCAACCACCAATACTGTGCCAGCTGCAGTGGAAGCCATGGCATCGGGGTGCCCACGGGAGCAAAACCACGGCGATGGCAAATACTGGCCACGGGGCTGACACCTCTCCCTGCACCCCACTGTCTTCAAGCACCCCAGCTGGGCACAATGCCCCGAGCAGCGTGGAATGGCCCCTCCAGCCAAGTGGGGCACAGACCAGTGACCACCCCAGTGCAGTGGCAGCCCCTGACATGCCCACCCACCCCGGTGCCATAGCTGGAGGGCGCACGGGAAGCCAGTGCCATGTCCATACCTGTGGCCTGGCCATCGCAGGGCAGTGGGTGCCAGCCAGGGTGACCCCGGCCGGCTCAGGGGGTGGGTGGCATCGCCAGGACCGCCGGGTCTGAGGGCAGGGAGATGGGAGAGTAAAGAAGAGAGAAAGAGAAAAGAAAAGCGGCCGAACACATCCTCTCACAGGAAAGGGAGTGGTAAGGGAAGTGGCAAACTCAACCGAAGAGTTCAGACCTTTTTTGGGAAAGCCCCGGCCTGGCTGCTCTCCTTGCCACTCTGCCAGGGGCACAGCCACCCCGCTGGGGCAGGACTGGGGCACAGCGGGTCCCATTGGTGCGTGACCCGGCTCATCCTCCCTCTTCCCACCCTGCAGGTGGATCCTGTGGCCACCCAAAGCATGAGAACAACTGATCTAAGCTCCCTGGCTGGGATGGGCACCTGCTACAGCTTGGCATGGTGGAGACAGCCTGGGCACACCAGTGTTGGAACAGCCCCGTGGCCAAGGAATTGGCTGCTGGATGAGTGATGGGCAGGATACATCCCTGGCACATAGCTGAGACTGCTTTGAAGTGCCAGTGTTTTCCACCACCCTGTGCCCCAGGTGTCCCTGGGACTGGCCAGGGGGTGAGGACACTGGCAGCAAGGTGGGCAGCAAGGGGAGGGGGCTGGGATCCACGGATGGGCTGGTTCAGAGCCCACCAGCAGCATGGTGCCCACGAGGTGGGATGTGCCAGCCTGGCTGCCACGCAGAGAGAAGCTCCCTCAGCCCAGAGTGACTCACAAACAAAGTTGTTTGGGTTTTTTTTTTCCTGAAGAGGAAAAAAAAAAACCCTACACAACAAAACAGAAGAGAGAAATCAGATGCCCAACCTCCGTTTCCTTAATTCCATTTGGCACCAGCCCTGGCACCACACCAGAGACCCAAACTGGTTTGTGATCTCTGCCGGTGGCTGCCCCTCGCTGGCATGGGGTCACTGCAGGTGGAGAAGGGCAGCAAAGGGGAGAAAGAGCTGGAGGGGGGATGTCAGCACCCCCTGCAAGCTCCCCCAGAGCTGGGCACCCAGCCATGGCACGTGCCTGTTATCAGCCCAGCCCAGCACCCTGCTTGGCGCTGCCACTTCCCTCGCCTTCCCCGGGGACACTGAGCTGTTATCTCCTCTCTTCCCAGTGCCACGCAGCCTGGCACCCAGAATCCAACACAGTTCTGCTGCCACCCTCCACCAAGCCCACCCTGTCTGGATGGAAACCTCCCGTCACCCAAAAGTCCCCCCTTTTTCTGCTGGCACCCACTCTGCCCTCTCTGCTGTCCTCACAGCACCGCTCTGGTCACCTGAAGCTCATTTCTTTTCCAGATGGTTTTCCAGGATTCCCTTTCTCCACTGCCAGGCAGGACCAGCTCCAAGAGCTGGAGGCTGCCAGGATGTGGCCACAGGAGCCCCCACCTCACCAGCCTTGGGGCACCCACTGGCACCAAGGATGTTTTCACCCTCTGGCCATGTCCAGCCACAACATGAGCTCTCCATCCAGAACAAACTTTCCTTTTAATATTTTATGGATCAAAACCACAAGGCACAGACCCCCGTGGGGATTGCTGGGGGTGATGCACCAACTCCAACCCCCCCTGGTGCCTCTGGAGACCCCAGGCTGTGGGCACATCTGAGTCCATGAGGATCAGCATCAAATCCAGCCCCTCTCAGCACCCTGGAGAAGCCACAAAACCTCCGTCACCTGCGAGACCGGCCACGCTGGATCCGTGCAAACAGAGCTGGGCAACCCCAGCCACTGCTTGGATTCTCCAGTGTCTCATAAGGGCTCAGCCCAACCCACAGCTTCCCCACCTCCTCCCTGCTTTCCTCCCAGGAGGGATCCAGCACCTCCGACCTCTGCCAAATTTGGCTGCAACCAACCGTGCGCCAGCTCTGTGGGCAGCCTGAGGGAGTGGGTGATGGGGAAAGGGATGGATGGTGCCCCCCCACCCAGGCCCCTCCTTGTGCCGGGGTTACCCCGGGGGTAGACACCCCAGCCGAGCCCCACAGCTGCCTCCCACCCCCGCAGCCTGCCCCAGCCACCTGCCAGCGCACAGGAAGTTTTAGGAGTTATTTTTAGACCCGGCTTTTCCACCCCCTTTCAACAACTGACTAGAAAAAGACTGAAGAGGTGAAGCTCGAGCATCCCCCACCCCAATTCCACGGGGATGGGGTTGGGCCGACCCCGATTCTACCAGCAGGGTGGTACCAGTGGTGCCAGGCACCGGCTGGGTCGGGTTGTCCCGGGTCCCACTGGGACACGGAGGGTGGTGACGCTCACGTGGCCGCGTCCCTGGCGCGTGTCGCCGGCAGCAGATGTGCCCACACACGTGGCAGGGGGGAGCGGGTGCCCCTGGGGGAATCTCTCTGCTCGGTTGGGATTTTTTCTGTCATCCCCTGAGACTGGAAAGGCAGGTCCTGGAGTTGGGAAGCGGGAGATGCCGCAGCGTGTCCCGACACCTCCGTGGTCCTTCGCACCGCCACAGCCGAGACCCCCCGTGGGCACCTCTCCTGATGATGCCAGGGTCCTTCTCCACCCCTCTCATCACCTGTAGCCAGGGTGTATTTCTGCACCGAGCATCCTCTGAGCCAAAACTCACTATGAAAAGGATCCCACGAACCTCTCCAGCACCTGGTGGGAAGGGGTGAGCGGACCCGTGGCTCTGTCCCTGGCTGGCACGACGGGCACAGAGCTGCTGGCACCCACCCTGCCCTGACTCTTGCACTGAAATGGAGTTAATTATTCCAGAGCATAAAAATAGCACCGGCGACAATCAGCTGGGGGATTTAATAAGGCAAGCCCTGACAATTATGTTTCTATTAGTAGAGGTATCGTGGTGTTGTTAAGGCAGACTCCTGTTCAGCAGCTGGTAATGATCCATGGGAAAGGAGAAGCAAGATCTCAGGAATCAATACTGAGCGGGGGCTGAACTGCTCAGAGGGAAGAGGAAAGGCAGGGATATGGCATGGCCAGGGTGGGTGCTCCTCATCCACAGGGTGCTGCCAGCCCAGGAGCAGCTCATCCCCATCCCAGTGCACACCAGCACGGGCAGCAATGGGGACCATGGGACAGAGGAGGGGGTATCAGTGGTAATGTGGGGGATGGGGATGATCAGAGGACAGGAAGATGAGGAATTCCCCTTCAGACAGAACAAGGAAAACAGACAGAGAGTCAGCCTGGGATCAGGATGAAAAGGGGGGACTCTGCATCACTGGGAAACACTGGATCAAAAGGGTCTCTTACCACGACACAGCCGACGGGTGATTTTCTCCCCAGCCCCAGCACAAGTCCAAACCCCACCGGATTCATCCGGAGAGCTGCAGCAGCACGAGAGGGAGGAGGAGATTTGGGATCCTGCACCAGCACAGGCTGGAGGTGGATCTGGCTGTGCCAAGGACAGGTCTGGCCCTGCTCTCCAGCCACGCTCCCTGCCTGACACGCAGCCCAGCACAGCATTGATGTGGCCAGGGCAGGGCTGAGCCGGCTCAACCAGCACTGGGACTGGCCAGGCTGGGGCCACACCAGCTGGGGACAAGGGGGACCAGCCCCCGAGTGTTACAGCACAGGGGTGTCTGCCCACCATGGTTTATTCACCTGGGTAGCACTGGGTCCCACTGCCCCCACGCTGCCAGCCCTGGTGGGTTTCTTTTGGCATCAGGCAGATGTCACCCCTCACTGGTGAGCACGCAGGGCTGGGATGTCTCCATAGACCCAGTGCCACCACAGGTGGCTGGACCAGAGCTGAGCCATTGCTTATACTAATAAGGAAACCTTCTCCCACATCAGACTTTGGCACAGTGAGGGAGTGCAGGAGTCATCTCCTGGGAGAGTGTCCTGCAGCAAAACACCCAGGACAAGGGGCATTTGGTGACCTGACGCCCTGTCCCAGCTCCAGAGCATCCCAAGGGACTTAGGCGACCCTGGTGCTGCAGTCACAGCACCTTTGCTGGCACCAGGGCAGCAGTGATGCCCTGCCCTGGCCATGCCAAGCTACAGGGAGCTCTGTGAGCTCCTCTGAGACTGGCCATGCTGGTTATTTAAAACCTGACCAAAGGGGAAGAAAGACAGTGGAGTTCAGCTCAGCCATCCCTGGGGAGGAGCTGGCAGGGCAGGGAGGAAGGAAGCACTGTCACCCTGCATGGCCCCTGGCCCTCAGAGGTGGCCCCTGGCCCTGGGCAGTGCCAGCCACTGCATCCCGCTCTGGCTGGGCACACTGCTGCCAGACAGGGCTGGGGGAGATCCCTAGGAACCTGGCGAGGGGTGAATTCCCATCACAGGCATTCTGGGCTCAGATCACAGTCCTGGCCCTTGCTGGGGGTCTCACTGAGATCCCTGACATGACAGGCTGTGGTGATGCCCTTCTCTGAGTCCTTGGGATGCTGCTGGGCTCAGCTGTACCCTCGGAGGATGCAGGAGCTCCCTTGCCACTGCTGTCACAGCAACGACCGGCCCCAAATCCCCTTTGAGATCCCTTGCCACATGGTGAAACCCACACCAGGCTCACAGGCAGCATCTTTCCTTGTTTTTCCTTGTTTTCCAAGGCTAGCTTGAAGCTTTCTCTTCCTTTTCCGGGGTTCCTGCCCACCAATGCCAATATGTACCTGTTTGCCTTTCTGCTGCCCTTTGCACTGAAACACTGCTTGGGCATTTGCCTTTTGTTGGAGGAAACCACTAAAGCCCTGCTTGGGTTCATGCCTGCAGGAGCAACGGGAAAATCCAAACCCTTAAACCCCCTTTGCTGCCTCCCCAACCCCTCTATGCCATGCCAGCAGTGTATCCAGCTCTGGAAGTGGGCTGCCAGTGCACCCACTGCCCATCCCCAGCACCCAGAGCCACAACCATGCGTGGGGACATGGCAGGTTCTGCTCCCCCACTGCCCATCCCCAGCACCCAGAGCCACAACCATGCGTGGGGACATGGCAGGTTCTGCTCCTCCACTGCCCATCCCATTTCTGCCCCAGAGCTCCCTTGGAGTTTCTGCCTCTGGAGCGGGCAAGTGCTGACAAGCAAGTCTGGAGCGTGGCAAAGCTGGGCCCCCAAACCCAGGGGATCTTCCCAGACAGAGCAGAGAGCCCTCAAAAGGTCAACTGAGGCTGTTTCCAAGTGGTTAGAGAACTGGAAAGGCAGCTTGTTATAAAACTCTACCATGCATCTCCCCGCTGTCAGGAAACCCCCTTTTTTCCATGTCTAAGGTGAATGTTAAAGCTGAACCCCAAAGAACTTCGTTGCTGGATTTGTTGCTGCTCCACCCTCTCCCTGGTTCAGTCTCTGCTTCCATGCCATGGCCAAAGGCAGGAGGTTTTCCAGGATGGGTGAACAGCAGAGTCCTCTCCACCACCCCCAGTAAACTCACATGGGATGGATGAACTCCCACAGACATGGGGGAGCTTATTGGGTGGGTTAGGGTGTCACCCCCTGTGCCTAACCCAGTGGCTGGGGAGTGGGTGGAAGTCACAGGCAGGAGGTCTCTGTCTCTGGTCCCCTCTGAAGAAGGAACCCAGTGGATTTACAGCCAAAAATAATCAAAATATAATCATCCTCTGTGCTCCCAGAAAATCTTTGGCAGAAGGGTGAAGGATCAATCAAAACTCAGGGGCTGCTGCCTCATTTTACACAGTGCTCTGGATCCAGCAAGAGCCAGGATTTTGCCTTCACTCTGGTTTGATCCTAAAGCCACCACATCCCCAGGTCCCCTGCAGCTTGACAGGCCAGGGAGGTGCACAGGGAACTCACCCCACAGCTCATAGACCATCACAGCCCCAGCTCACCCCCAACAAGATAGAGCCAGCTGCTCCTGCAGGGCATTCACAGCTGGATTTAAGGCATCTGAGCCCTGAAAAAAAAAAGTTATGGGTGCCCTGATAGTCGTGGGAGTTCTTTGCCACAAAGATGATGCTGTCACAGTGAGGAGTTGGGACTTTCTGGAGATCACCCTCCCTACAATGCATGGGGCAACCCGTGGTGGATCATCTGGGGAAAGGAATGGGCTGGTGGAGCCCAGGACTCATGGGAATGAGCTGGAAGAGGCTCATGCAGCATTGGGTGCAGGATGGGCTGAAAAGGGAGGTGGTGGTGGGGCTGGATGCTGAGCCAGCTGGAGCAGGGGTGGTGATGGCCACCGCAGAGCAGCTTCCCAGTCTGTGATGGTGCTGCTGGAGTCCCTGAGAGCTGCAAGTTCAGCTTCTTCCCCTCTTACACCACAGAAGATGTCGGACACTCTTCCCTCATCCTGTCCTCCCCACGAGTGAAAACCACATCGTAACACATGGAAGGATGAAAATAAGCAGGGATAACATCCAGTATCTTTTCTCCCCCAGCCCAGCTGAAGGGGCAACTATGAAATAATGTAAATATACAACTGGCTTTGGATCCACCCCCCTCTGAAGAGCTTCTGCAATGGAAGTGCCCCGAGAGATGTGCAGAGACGAATAAGGAACTGAGTAATAGGAAGTCTCAGTGAAGGCCACAGGCACCGACGGGCTCACCCGGAAGCCACTGCCATTCCAGGGGACAGCCCAAGGGTGGTGATGCCCCCTCTGCCCCCAGCTGCTTGTGGGCACAGCCGGGAGGTTGGGGCAAAAACTGTCCTGAGGAGGAGGAGGTGGAAGGGAGAGGCAGAGCACCCCGTGGGATGGCTCCGAGCGGGACTTTTACCTCCTCCTGAGCTGACTTTCCAAAATTATTTTACGCAGAGGATACAAATTTGGGGGGGGAAAAAGAAGGAAAAAGAGGAAAAGCCAAAGCAGCTTGTTCTGTAGAGGGCACATGGTGGCTGCTTTGCCACTCCAGACCTGTTGCTCGCAGGGAAGAACCCTGAGCACTGTTTGTATGATCCCAGTGGGCCACAGCATCTTGAGTTTCCAAGTCCAGCCTAAAAGTGAGGCTAAAGATAAGCAAAGATGAGAAAGGCTGGGATTTTGGAGCTGGCAGAGATGTGCTGCTCCTGCACCTCGGGCAGCCTCACCATTCATTCACTCGCCAAGGTATTTTTCTCCCTTACCCTCTCCAGGTTTGAGTTGCATTATCAGATTAGCTGCCTTTGCTTCCTTCTTTCTTTTTCCTTTTTAATGCCAATATCCAAACGGGCACCCGTGCCCCTGACCGAGACACATTCCCATCACCAAATTCCTGCTTCTCCACTACAATCTCACGAGGTGGGGTTTGTTTAATTGCCGACGAACACGACTGTATTTTGATGAGCGGCTTGAGTCATTTGTGGGGAAGGGCTGAAGGCGGAGGAGCTAAAATCCTTGTAGGGAAATCTGATGTGGAGCTCTCCCTTGGGAGATAGTCTGAAATATGTGCCCACTGGGGCGACCCGTTTTTCTCCCACAGAAAACCAGATCCCACCAGGCCCTGGTGAACACCTCGGGCTCCGCTCACCCAGCGTGACAACGGGATGAGAGTCACCGTCGATTCCGGGGGGGACACCACACGATGGAGATGCATCCAGAGGGGAACAAACTCCCCTCGCAGCGGGGAAATCCCTCCCACTCACTTAACACTTTTTGTTTAGTTTCTGAAATAAGGCCGTGGATCTGTGCCAGGAGCAGCCTCCTGGAAGCGAGGAGGAGAGGGAGCTTCCCTGGGGGGGGGGGAGTGGGGATGCACCGGGGGGCACTCCCTGCCCGGGGATGCACCGCGATCCACACGTGGATCCCTCTCCATCCCTCCCGAGTCGCGACATCCCGTCACGCTGCCCACACAGCTGGGTGATGCTCGGATGTCACGATGTCCCCCAGAGCACCGTGCCAGGTCCCGCTGGCTGTGCCCGCTGCTGGAGGACCCGGTGGGCACCTGCGCCCACTGTCACCCTGACCTCAGCCAACCTCTCGGAGCCCTGCCCGGCCAAATCGGGACTCCCCATCGCTGCTGCTCTCCCCAGCGTGGGATGCCACCCCTCTGCGTGGGGGACGCGGGGAGCCGCACGGGGAGGGAGCTTGCCCGGCCAAGCCGGTGCATGGATGCTCCAGCACCTCCCCAGCACCCACCTGTGGGTTTAGCGGGGGCCGGGAAGGCCTCTGGGGGTGGGGGGAGAAATCCCCCCTGCAAGCCCCCGCCCTAGGCTGGGCAAGCCCCGGTGCAGCCAGCCCTGCGGCTGGAGGGTGCCCCCCTCCTTCCCCCTCCATCCTCCTCCTCCTCCTCCTCGCAGGAGCCCTGCCCTCCCCCGGGGTGATGCGGCGGGGAGGGCCCCCGCCCTATGCCGGGGGTCCCCAAGGAGCATCCTGCTGCCTCCCCCCCAACCCTCCCCGCCCTTCACCTCCTTTCAAAACCTCGCACATGGGGTCGGTGACAGGCAGCAGCCGGACACACGGACGCGTAGCCATCCAGCCAGACACCCAGACACACACAACCCGACCTCTCCATCAGCCCCGGCGCTCCGCGGTGCTCGGTGCGTGTCGGTGGGAGGGGAAGAACGGTGCAAAACGGAGGATGCACCGGGCAAGGCGGAGCGGGGAGGGGGTTCTGCGTGTGTGTGTGCCAAGCGGGGTCCGCCCGCAGCCCGCGGAGAGGGAAGGAAGGAAGGAAGGAGGGGGCGATGGGCCCGGGTGTTGGGGGTGTGAACGTGTCCCGGTGTGTGTGTCCCCCCCACAACCTCCTCGCCGCATCCCGGGGGTACTCACGGGCCGGGCATCCGCGCTGCCTCCGCCGCTCCCCCGGCCGCCGCCGCCCCCCCCCCGGCCGCCGCCTCTGCGCTGCCTCCGGGCTCGGCACCGGAGGGAGAGGGAGAGGCAGCGGGAGAGGAGCGGAGCGGCTGCACTGCGCAGGCGTCCCCCGGCCCCTGCGATTGACTTCCTAAAGCAATTGCAGCTTTGGCACTTCCTCACGTCAAAACACACACACACGCAGCCCTGCACCCGGGATGGGCACCCAGCACCCTGCAGCAGCACCCAACACCCTGCAGCAGCACCCAACACACACACCCGGCACCCGCACGCCCTGCGGCAGCACTGGCTGCGTGCAGCCAGAATCAGGACCGTGCCATCTAATGCTGGCACCTTGCGCCAGACCCCAGCGTGGGCACCCAGCGCCCTTGTGCCCGATGCTGGCATCCTGCACCAGCACTTTGCACGCACTACTGGCACCCGGTAGCAGCACTTGGAGGTCCCCCTGCCCCCGTGGGGTCCTCGTTTGTCCCCAGATGTTCTCATATCAGTTGTTTTTGTGCCTTTTTTCTTCTTGTTGTTGTTTTTCCAAAGGGGGGGCCGGGGTGGGGGGATTGTTCATGGCTAAAAATAAAAGGTGATAAAACTTTGGGCAAGAAAAGGAGGCATCAAAATTTCATGATCTTGCCAGCCAGGGAAATTATCCCACTTTATTATTTAAAACCTCATTAAAAATCATTTCCCTGGAAGAGACAATGATCAAACCACTGTCTGTTTCAATCCTGGAGACGTTCTCTCTGCTACGTGGGGAACATGTTTAAAATAGGCCCCTCCATGTGACTGCTGAGCTGAAAACACACACCCCCCCAACCCCCACCCAGCTCCGAGCTGAGCCCCCCACCTCTAATTGCACAGCACTCACTGCAGCTCCCTCTGCTTCAACCAGCTCTGGATGATGCTCCTGATTTTCCTCTTTTTTTTTTTTCACCCATCCAGCTCGTTCCCATGGGAGATACAAAGCACCTGCCCAGGGAGCTCTGTGGATGAACCAGGGTTTTTCTTCCAATAGCAACTCCACCAAATCTGTGGAACAGCCACAGCCAGGCTGCTCCCTCCTACTGTGACCCAGCCATCAGCCCTCGATTTGCTTCAGTGCTTCATTAAACTGGCAGCTCCCAACTGCCTGTGGAGTTTCCAACATCTCGAGGAGCTGCTTTGCAGAGTGTTTGGGGTTCCTAAAACACCCCCATGGATGTTTGGTGGTGTGATTCCTTCTGATTTTGGAGCCAGTCTGGCCCTGCAGGTGGTGAAAGGACCTGGAGTGTTTGGTTTCAAAGAAGCCACCCTTGTGGATTGGGAGAGAAATGGTTGGAGCTCCCAAATCATCTCCAAGTGGTGTCAGTGAAGAGCCAAACTCACAGCAGTTGGTGCTCATGGTGCCACAACTTGGCCTAGACACCCTCTCTTTAAATACACACATGGTGGGGATGGAAGTGGATCTTTCCTTGCAATTGAAAATGCTCCAATAAATAACCAGGAATACTCTGCTTTGAGCTGGGAAGGCTGCTTCTAGAGAATTAGAGAATCATTTTGGTTGGCAGAGACCTTTCAGCTCATGGAGTCTAACTGTTCCTCCATCACTGTCAGGGCACCACTGCCCTGTGTCCCTCAGCACCACAGCTCCATGGGAGGGTTGGAAACCCCTTCAGGGATCACAGGGACTCCACCCCTGCCCTGGGCAGCCTGGGACAGCCCTGGACAACCCTTTTGAAGAAGACATTTCTCCTTCTGTCCAACCTGGGTTTCCCCTGAGGCTCCTTCTCTCCAGGCTCCACAAGCCCAGGTCCCTCAGCTGCTCCTCCCCACACTCCTGCTCCAGACCCTTCCTCAGCTCTGTGTCCCTTCTCTGGCCACGCTCCAGCCCCTCCCTGTCCTGCTGGGAGTCAGGGGCCCAAAAACCCCGACGTTTGGCATTCCCAGTGTTGAATTCTCGTAGTGCCAGCCTCGGCTGTGAAGCAGGAGCTCCTGGGAAGAGCAGGAAGGCTCCTGACCACATTCAGAGGCACCGAGGAGAGAAGGGACACTCTCACTTGAGCCACTTCCATGCCAAGCGGTGCCAGAGGCTCTGCCCGGGGACCCCCCGCAACCCTCAGCCCTTCTCCCCAGCAGCCTCTCCTCCTTCCCCCCAAGCTGTGACCGCATCCTCAGGCTCTCCCACGGAAACCCTTCCCCTCCTTTGCCATCTCCAGCGGGTTTCCAGCCCGGGACCAGGCGCTGCAGTAGCGGGACCCGCCCGCAGATGCCGCCCGACTCCGCCGGGAGCCGCTCGGAGGGGTCCCCGGTTCGGCTTCAGCCGCTCCCCCCGCTGCGGAGAAAGGGGTGGTGGCAAGGACCGGGAACCCCCCCTGCGAGCTGCGGAGAGGCCCCAGGTTGGGAGAACCTTGGGCAGCCCGGGAATCATCCCGAGAGATGCGGATGCCGCGGCTCTTTGGTACCCGATAGGTGTTTCCCAAGGGAGAGGCAGCTCCTGCAAAGCTCGTTTTCCTCCTCACTCCAGTGACTCCAAGAGGGATGCTAAGGAGCAGGAAGCCTATTTTGATGAATTCCTGAATGCCAGCATGGTGAGGGTTGGAAGGGAGCTCTGGAGATCATCTGGTGCTACCCCTCTCCTCCAGCAGGTTCACCCAGAGGAGGAGGTCCAGGATCCCATTATACAGGTGGGGTTGGAATCTCTCCATAGAATGAGACTCCACAACCTCTCTGGGCAGCCTGGGACAGCCTCTGATACCCTCACACCAAAGAACTTTCTCCTCCTGCTCAGATGGAACCTCCTGGGTTCCAGTTTGTGCTCACTAAATATCTGAGAGGAGTCAGCCTGTGTCAGGGCTCAGATACAATAAAGCTCCCGATGGATCAAAGCAGCGTTTGATGGAGAAATCCTGTCAGTGGTTGCTCAACGCCCATCTCCAAAGCACTCTGCAGTTATCAGCCTCACTGCAGCAGAGCAGGCTGATCCCTCCCAGGGTGTTTTCAGCTTGTGTGCTCCTTAGGAGACTGGAAGGATGTATGGGATGAGAGAAAAGGGGGATATATGGGGACTGACAAGATGTTTTGCTTTAGAAAAACCTTTCTCCCACCACCTACCCGTGCCTTTTGAAGCTTCCAGAACAGCAGTGACCAAAAAAGATGCACCTGGAGTTCTAAGGAAGCAACAGGACTGGAGGTCCTGCAAGTAGCTACTACTCCCAGGTGGGAGTTACAGGAGAAGCAACTCTGCTGTCACCTGGCAGGTCGTGCTTGTCAGAGCCAAGATGGTAAACACCAAGATGGTGTTTGTCCTGCCCTTGAACATGGACAGGCTCTGCTGGGCATCCCTCACAGTGCGCAGAGCTGGCACGTGTGGGTGCAGGAGACAGAGCTGCCCTGGAGAGCAGCCCTGCTCCAGGGTGTAAATCTGTCTGAGGGGCTGTCTTTGCAGAATTACCTGGCTGGGGTTGTGCAGCCTCAGCCCATCTGATTTATTCCCTATTTGAGGAATACTTGGGCACCATTTTACTCCCAGATCTTCCCTGAGAATGCCAAAGATGCAGTTTCTACCTTAGCTACCAGGCGTGCTGCAGCTCTGCATATCTCCTCAGCTCCCCGTGACCACTCACACACTGACTTGAGAGTCATTCTGGTCTTGGTCACATTTTTTTTTCCACAGGGGCCTGAAGATTGTGTCTCGGAGATAAAGCCACAACTTGAACTTCTAGAGTGTGGCTCTCTGCAGGTTGTAGAGCAAAGTTGAAAAGGGGATTTTTTTTTTTTGTACTACTAGGAGCAATGTGATGATAAATTGTATCCCCTTTAGGGGGGAAAAGGGTCAATTGTTTTGATTTCCTAATGGAGCAGAGCTTATGCAATCCCATCGTATATCAGCACACTCATATGTTCTTCCAAATTCCTCTGTTTAAAGAAAATCATTTTAACCCTTTGTCCTATTTTACGCAGGCTGCCAGAGGTGCAGAGCTCAGCTCCTGCCTTCCCAAGCAGCTGGGTGACCCTGCCAGGGCTGCAACTGTGAGAACCACCACCACACGCTGCCAGACCTTGTTAGACACTAGAGAACCCACACGGAGCCTGACGTTTGATGGATGCCCCAACCGTGGGAAAAGCTTCAGACAGAGCTGGTGCCCTCTCAGGCACCCAGGTCAGTCCCCCTCAGGAGACTCCAGCCTGTCAGAAACCAGACTCTGCAAACTCTGCAGCTCATGGAGCTCTTTGTTTGCTTTTTAGTGCCAAGCTGGGCAGGGTGTGGGGAGCAGTGGGCAGGGAGAAGGAGCTCAGCAGAAATTTCAGCCAAAAGGGTTAGTGCTGGCAAACAAGGATGGCACCAAGAGCAGCACGGGTGCTACAGCCCCCAAACCCACTATTGGTACTGTAGAAATGTCCTCCTTGAAGGAACCACTGCAAAGGTTGATCAGCTCTGCTGGCAGTGGCACGGGCTGGCAGGGCATTGGGTGCCACGTTGCCACCATGGTTTCCATCTGAGTTTCTTGGTGGATCCAAAGGCTTTCCCTCAAACTCCCATCCCTGTTTGAGGGATGGATGAGGAGTTGCTACGAGATAAAGGAGTTGTAGGTGGTGGCAATAAGGACATCACTGAGGTGGCAATGGAGGTGGCTGGGCACTGCTGATTACTCCTGGCTGAAATCAAGGCAGGCAGAGGAGGTCTGGGGATGAGCTCTTTCCAAGTGTGGACAGTGGAAAAACTGGGACCAAATCTGTTCCAACCTATGCCTGCTGTGATGGTGTCAATGAGTACAAGGAGTTGAAAGACACTTTGGAGACCTTCCACCTGCAAAAATGGGCACAGTTTGGTCAGGTCTCTCTGCAGAAGTCCATGGGCAGGTGGAACAGCCCCTGCAGGTTTGGAGAACTAATGGCAAGTGTCCCCTCTGTCTGCAGGGGAAGGATGATGTCAATGATCAGAGATGAGTGTGTCTGAGAGGAAGGTTTGAGGAACCAAGGTCAAGTGTCTATAAGGAAAAGAATTTGCACAAGAGGGGAAGGTGAAAATGTTGCCGGTTGTGTAATCTACCCTGAGAACTTCATTCTCTGCTTTTTATTCTACTTGCATGAAAAGCATCTCTCAATCACTTCCTCATCTCTGAATTGTTTGGCAGACACAGTTCATTAGAAATCTGCTCCGTTGAAGAGCAGGGTAATGAATCTTTGTGTTTTCCATTTCCTCTGTCTCAACTGGAAAGTGTTTTTCTCTCACACAGCGGTAATAACAAAACCACAAACTTCTGTTGCAGTTCTTTATTTGCAGGTTGGATTCCTCTGTGGACACATCTAAACACAAGTGTGCACAACCTGCTGGCTAGCAGGCAGCAGACAGAGAAAATGATCATTATGACTGTGAACAAAAACACTGTTGTGATCTTGCCCTTCGAACCAAGGACTTGCTCATGACTTTGAGGTTTCTCACTCCTTTGCTAAGCTTATAGAAAAACTAACAAAGCCTCTAACAACTTCTATCTGCCTGTGGTTTTTGTTTTTACCCCGTGCAATTGCTCAGGTGACACTGAAATGGGTAAAGCTTTGATTATGGCCAACAGTCAGGTTGTGGAATTAACATTTCCATCTGAAATTAGTAATATGCAGGGTTCACTCACGTGGCCAACCTGCCTGTTCCTCCAGCTCTTCCCCACTGCAGGCAATGGTGGCCCATCTGCTGGAGCTGAAGCTGTTGCACAGGTTGAGAAACGGTTTATTTACCTCAGGAGCTGAAATACTTGGCTATTCTTGGGCCTTCATCCCAATTCATCAGCGATCTTGAATTATTGTAAAGAGTTCCTCAAACCTTCAGGGTCTTCTAATAAATATTCCACCTCTTTCCTCTTCTGCCATTGCCTTTTTGCACCTCCTCTGACACCCTTACCCTGTTGCTTGCAACAAATCCCCCCAGAACCTGCTTCTCTTGATGGAAAGGGGTGTTAGGAGAGGTCTGAGCCTGTCTGGTCTGAGCTCACTTTCTCTTTTCCAAGACCTATGCTGAGGACAGACTTAAAAGTAACCTCAGAACAAACAGACTGAGACATCCCCTTCTTGACAGGCTCCTGGATAAGAGGCATTTGCTCCTTCCTCTGCCCTTTTCTCGGTGACACAGATACAGGCCCTGCAGCTCTTCCTCTGTTTTGGAGAAGGGAGGGGCAGTTTCCTGTTTTGAGACAGAAATTAGATTGATCCAGGATGTCTTTGTGCTGCTGCTGGTCCTGATGTGCACAGAGGGACTAACAGTGGACGTGGGTTCTCTGGCTTTTGCTGCAGCTTTCCTGCTGCCTGCTAACACTGAGCCTTGACTCCCCCTGCCATGGCTACAGCCTCAGGAATGAGATGTACAGACACGCCTGGGACCCCTCACTCCCAGCAGGACATGGAGGGGCTGGAGCGTGGCCAGAGAAGGGACACAGAGCTGGGGAAGGGTCTGGAGCAGGAGTGTGGGGAGGAGCAGCTGAGGGACCTGGGCTTGTGGAGCCTGGAGAGAAGGAGGCTCAGGGGAGACCTTCTGGCTCTGGCACCTCCTGGCAGGAGGCTGGAGCCAGGGGGTGTTGGGCTCTTCCCAAGGAACAAGCACCAGGACAAGAGGAACCAGCCTCAAATTGCACCAGGGGAGGTGTAGGCTGGACCTGAGGAACAATTTCTTTCCCTTCAGGGCTGACCCAGGCTGGCCCAGGGCAGGGGTGGAGTCCCTGTGACCCCTGGAGGCGTTTCCAAACCCCCCATGGAGCTGTGGTGCTGAGGGCCACGGGGCAGTGGTGCTCTGGCAGTGCTGGGGGATGGTTGGAGCTGATGATCTGAAAGGTCTTTTTGAAGCAAAACAATTCTATGATTCTATGTCCAGTGTGGGAGGCTCCCAGGTGTCACTACAAAGTCTTTCCTGCACAAAGAAGGAACTGGGCAAAGGAAATGTAGAACTGTCTGACAGCAGAGTTCTGTCCAGGGCAGGAATGGGCTGTACGTTGGCAAGATGTAATTGGCATCATTTTGAGATAGTGCTTTTCCTTTCCTTGAAGGGTCCCAAAAAGCTTCCCAAAATGCCCTCAGTTCCAGTTGCCAGAGGTAAAACCCCTATCCCATGTGATGAGCTGGCAGAGGGAGCAAGATGAGGCTTTTCCTCCACAGATCCCCCCAGCTGGGAGAAGCAGGATCCCTCTGCTTGGGATGCCCCAAGTGCTTTTGCCTGTGAGAAAGCTGGAGTGTGGAGAGGTGAAGCAGCTTTCTAAGGTCACCAAGTGAGTCATGGGCAGAGCTAGGAATAGAAGGCAGCAGCCAGGCTCCCAGCTGCTGTACCTTTGCTTCTTTCTATTTATGCTCTTCACTTCTCTCACCCATGGTTTACTGAGTGCATTCCAAGAGTAACTTGCCTGCCAAACTTCCTCTCTTTTAAAACCAGAAATGGACAGATAAGATAGTGGAAGAAATCAGTTTAACTGCTGGTATGTGCACAAACATACCTGAACCCTGTCCAAGTTATCAGCCAGGGTTTTGGGGTGGGTTGTTTTTTTTTTTTGTCATGCTCTTTCGGGGCAAGAGAAATGCCTCTAGTCTCAAAGTGCCTGTGGCAGTTTGCTGGCAGGATATCAGATGATTTATTTCCTTCGCCTGTGGTCAAAAGGAGAAAACATAAAGAAAGCAAAAAAAAAAACAACCCATAAAATCAAGGCAGAAATCATGTTAGACACAGCAAAACTCAGTCAAGTGACTCCAGCATAAATCCCACGAAGGAAATGGGAGAATTGTGGCTCTGGGAATGAAAAGTTTAGGCTGTAAACCAAACTAAAATTGCAAATCCAATGCTGCCAAGGCCAGAGTATCTGAAAAGCCCTAAACCAGCAGGTAATGATTTGGCTCCTCAATTATTCTTGGGGTGAGAAGAATTAAACTGCTGTGTTGACTGGTGTTCAAAGGCAGCATCAAAAGGTTAATCTGGGGACCAGAGCTGACATGAAGTCAGAGGGTTACATCAACTGGGGTGGCATTAAGTGACTCTGGCTGGGTCTGCCAGGCTGCTGTGGGAGGGCAGAGCAGGCTTGTCTACCTTGTGACAAAGTCCAAAGTGACTCCAACTGCCCTTTGCTGTGGATCAGGAGAGGGGCTGTCCTTACACCTCTGCACCCCAGTGCAGGATCCCATCTCTGCTTCATTCCTTTGGGCTCTCTCTAGTCTCTCTTCTTGTTGCATTTTACCCTTTTATTTTATTATTTATTTTATTAAAATGCTTTTAATTGCAGGTTTGGTTTCTGGTTCTCTTCCCTCCCTGACCTGGGAGGTGATCTGCTGGGGTGAGTCCCCTGGAAGAGCAGAGAGGTGCTTGGGTCCCTGGGCTGCCACTTGCACCTCGAGATGTGGTCCTGAGCTTTCCCCCTCAGCGAGCTGCTCTGTGGGACCAGGTTGCTGCCTGATCTCTGAGCAGCAGGGATTCAACATGTGGTTTTCTGGATTCTTTCCAACCTTCACTGGGATCTTCACAGAGGGATCAGCCGGGAGCAAGGCTGCTTTGGTCCCCAGATACCTTGTGCACACAGGCTACCCATTCCTTCCGAGGTGACTTTGGCAGGGTGCCCCTGGCAGGAGGGCTGCCCTCTCCTCTTTGCCCTCGTGGTGATTCCCTGACCTGTGGAGCTGAGGAGCTGTGCAGAGATGAGCTCTCACCTCCCCTCCCCATCATCCCTGCCCCGGGTCCTTTCACGGAAATTAACATTTACTTTAAGAACTAAAATAAACAAACCGGAATAAATCTCCTACCAGGACAAGATCAATAAAAACACGGCCAAGTGCTCTGTTTTTGCTTCGAAGATGCATCTTTTGTGCACATCCACTTGGGTGTTGCCAAGTTTTGGCAGTGGGCAGAGGCTGACATTGTTTACTGCAAGTTAAAGACCCTCTGGAGACACTGTGTCTTGCTTTCCAGTGTAGCCTGGGGCAGGGAGAGGGAGGCCCTTGGACAGTAGCATAGAAGAAACCCTGTTCCAGTGTTGCTAACTATAGCATTAATTTCAGAGTCATAAATAACTTCAGTACCATGGTTACAGCACTAGCCAAGTATGATATCATTTAGTTTAGGATTAGGGAAAAATATCTTCCTTCGGGCTGTGGCTTCTAAAATAAGCAACTTTTTTTTTTCCACTATGGGTTTTCTCCCAAAGATTACCCAGAGAAACTCCAGCCCGTGGCTGGGAATTAGAAGGATTTACTTTGGTAAAACTGACTGGATGAGAAGTGTCAGCAGGTACAACAGCTCTGAGGGTAGATTGTTCCTAGTGCCTGGCTCACAGACAGCCTGGCACACTCCTGGTTTTCTTAGAAAACATCCCCTTCCCTGGCTGAGCAAGCAGAGGATTTTCCAAGCTGAGGTCTGGGTGATGGAGACCTGCAGAAGGGTAAGTCCCTTTAGAACTCTTGATGCCACAGTTAGAAAGATGGATGAAGAGCAGTGCTGACAGTTCCCAGGGCTGCAGGGGCCGTAACAGTGCAAGCAAATGACAGCCACAGTGAGTCCACTGGGCCTGCTGAGCAAACAACCCCAATATTTGTGTTACAGCATCTACACACAACTAGCACACACGACTCTGCAGGAGCTGTTGTGAGAGGGATCCTGGAGAGAGGTGTTACATGTAGTGCAGTGCTGGGATGGACTAGAAGGAAGGGACAAGGGGGTCACATGAGGAAGAATAACAAGGGAAAACTGAGGGGCTGGAGTGTGGCCAGAGCTGGGAAAGGGTCTGGAGCAGGAGTGTGGGGAGAAGATGAGGGACCAGGTTCAGCTTCAAGAGAAAGAGGCTCAGGGGAGACCTTCTGGCTCTGACAGCTCCTGACAGGAGGCTGGAGCCAGGGGGTGTTGGGCTCTTCCCAAGGAACAAGCACCAGGACAAGAGGAACCGGCCTCGAGTCTCCCCAGGGGAGACTGAGGTTGGAGCTGAGGAACAATTTCTTTCCCTTCAGGTCTGTCCCAGGCTGCCCAGGGCAGGGGTGGAGTCCCTGTGACCCCTGGAGGGGTTTCCAAACCCCCCATGGAGCTGTGGTGCTGAGGGCCACGGGGCAGTGGTGCCCTGGCACTGCTGGGTGACTCAAGAATCTTAAAGTTCTCTTCCATCCTAAACCAATTCTATGATTCTAAAATTCTATGGAGAAACAGACACTAAAAACACTGCAAAAATCACAGGTGGATGATACAGGAAACCTGCTTCTGGATACAAACCACTAGAGCACACAACCCAAAGCTCTGATCCCATTCAAAATCATTCCAAAAGCTGGGACACGACTCCTGTATTGGTAGGCTTTATGCCAGATGAGATATTGTCTTTCTTCCTGCTGCTGGCCCAGCTCCAGCATAAACTCTCTATTATGTACTCTGGCTAATTCAACAGAAATGTAATTGTGTGCCGGGCATGATCTGGATTGAATTTGTCCTGCTAAATGATCCAGTAATGCTCAAATCTGGTAGAAAGGACACCAGAATGGTGGTACAAAACTTCCATTTTCCATTTCACATCATCTCTAATGCAAAGAAAGATATTTTCCCCCATGCAGACGTCTGTGAAAGGTGCTGAAATGTTTTTTCCTCAGTTTAATGCTGTGTCACAGCATCAACTAAGAGGGTTCTCCCACATGAGAAGCAGTGGAGAAACTTAAACCACCCGGAGAAAAAAGAAATGCACTTTTCACTTCTGCTCCTCCTAGTTCTAATCATACAGAGAACACCTGAAGAGTGATATGTCTGAAGGGGCTGAACAAGTCTGCACGACCTGAAGATCTTGGCCTCTTTCTTTTGCTCTTTGTCTCTGCCTGGCTGGGCTTCTCTGAAGTAACTGGTACCTGTCGTGAAGATATGGGAGGCCAGCATGGCTTTGGTTTGCTCAGCAGAATGCTCAGTGAATCCCAGTCCATCTTGCCCTCTCTCAGGGTGGGTTAAATGGTAGGATGCTTTTGGTTTGAGAATAGTCCTTTGTGTGTGTGAATACCAACAGTTTCTTTAGTGTGGCCAGTGAGTCAAAGTATTGTTTTCAGGCTCAGAAGATGGATAACTTGGTTGTGGCTTTGATGCTGACCTGCCTTTTAACCCTGGCAAACCCAATTCTTTCTCAGAGGTTGTGGACACCTCATCCCTGGAAGTGTTCAAGACCAGGCTGGATGGGGCTCTGAGCAATCTGATCTAGTGGGAGGTGCCCCTGACCATGGAAGGAGTGGTGGAATGAGATGATCTTTTAGGTCCCTGCCAACTCAAGCCACTCCATGATTCTGTGATTCTCATCCTATGTCTGTTTTCTCCATGTTGGTTGCAGGACATCTGTTCACTGACCTACTCTGGCATTTCTACCACCACATGGGGCATCACTCTTACCATAGAATGGCTTGGGTTGGAAGGGACCTTAAAGATCATCCAGTTCCAACACCCCTACTGTGGACAGGGACACCTCCTACTAGACCAGGTTGCTCAAGGCCCCATCCCACCTGGTCTACCAGGTTACCATGACCCAGTCTAATTTTATCAGGGCTATTTAGAGCTTCACTGTTTTGTTCACACCCTCTGCAGTCAGAGAAAAGAGCCACTGGAGAGCTTTTGCAGGTAGCTGAGCTACCAAACAGGCCAGTCTGTATTATGAGATGGGACCTGGATAGTTCAAGGAGCCCTCTCTCCTGCAAGCAGAAACCATCTGCCAGTGTGTGCATCTGTACTTGGAAGCTCCCAGAAGATGTTCTCAAGTGTAGTTTAGAAACACAGAGACAATTACATATCTCCGTTGTTGTACCAAGAGTGCTGACTGCAGGGTCAGCTTGTCCCTTTTGTTTTCCAGTAATTACTATTTTTATTCCAGGTTTCATTGGAGTGTAGCATTTTCAGATGAGCCCAGAGGTGCTGTGGCTGTGCTCTGCACAGCTCCACAGCTGACAGATGGGGCATTAGACACCGTGTACTTAGTCCCTGCTGCTCCATGGGATTCAAAGTCCAATGTAGTTGATTAAAGAATGATGTTTTCAAGTATCTGCAGCAGACACACAACTTAACAGGGAACAGTTACACCCAGAAGCTTGTCAGTGTTTAGGGATCACAGGGAATTCTGCCATGACTTAGGTTTTGTTCAGTAGCTCAGGCCATGTCAACTTGTCAAGTGCATCCTGAGGGATTCCTGGCCCTCCTCAATCCCAAGGCAGTGATCTAAACCAACCTGGAATCTAAACTAGGTGGGCAGGCACTGGGCAGAGTGATTCAGGGCAGTTCCCAGCAGTGGGGAAGCCAGGTCAGGCAGCATTCTTGGAACCATGGTTCACTCTCAGTCCAAATGCCAAGGTCTCCAGTGGCTGTCCCAGCTGCAGCAGGAGCTGAGGGCATGAGTCAAAGCCACAAAAAGCTGCTCTGGCCTTGCCAAGGAGAAAAAAAGATGCTGGATGCTGCCTTGTGTGTGCTGAATACTTTTGGCTGAAAGCTGAAAGTGATGGCAAAGGTACTGGACATGAGATACTTGGCTGATCAAGAAATCTCAATACATGTGTTGTTCAGAAAATACCATATATATTCTAACCTTACACACACACAGAATGGGTTTGGGTTGGAAGGGACTTTAAAAATCACCTTGTTCCAATCCCCCTGCCATGGGCAGGGACACCTCCCACTGGAGCAGGTTGCTGCATGTTGCAGGTTGAGAAAAAAATGTTTTAAGGAGGGATTTTGCAAGTAGATTGAAAAGAGAAGCTGCTGAAGACCAAAAATGGCTTTCTTTAAAGGAGGAATCCCTTCATTTGTACCACACTCTTGCAACACCAGGCAGGAAATCACACAGGGTGCTGCTGCTGAGCAGGAGGAAGCAGCTTTATGGCTGACACTGGATTCTGCCAGAGGGATGCTGGACACATCCACAAATCTCTGTGCTGGTTGGCACCCTGGGAGCTGCCACTGCTGCTACTTTCTCTCCATGCATGATGCTGCCATGAAGAGCTTGGGGAGCTCATTCTGATGCCTCTTGCTGCTCCCACCTTGCCACGACCAAAGCCTCTTTTCATCTCTCTCTTTGCCTTACAAAACCTGCCCAGGAACTGAAACTTTTGAAGCCTTCCCAAGCTGTCTGGTGAAGGCTCCACCTCCTCCAAGGCCTGTTTGAGTCACCATGCATGGTGTGGGAGCAGGGAGGCATGAGGTGGCCTGCAGAACTCAAGGTCTTGCCCCCTCTGCTCTGCTTTCCCCCTCTTGCTCTGTCTTGCCCCCACTGCTCTGCTTTGCCCCCTCTGCTCTGCACTACTGAGGCCACATCTATTGTGTCCAGTTCTGGGCTCCCCAGATCAAGAGGGACAGGGAAATACTTGAAAGAGTCCAATGGAGAGCTATGAGGAGGATAAAGGGGATGGGATATCTCTGATGAGGAAAAGCTGAGAGCCGTGGGGCTGTTTGGCCTGGAGAAGCTTGAGAGGGGATCTGATGAGTGTTTATAAATCTCACAGGGTGGGTGTCAAGTAAAAGGGGCCAGGGTCTTGTCAGTGGTACCCTGGGGTAGGACAAGGGGCAATGGGCACAAACCAGAACATGGGAAGTTCCATCTCAATAGGAGGAAAAACTTCACTCTGAGGGTGCCAGAGCCTGGCCCAGGCTGCCCAGAGAGGCTGTGGAGTCTCCTGCTCTGGAGAGATTCAAAGCCTTCCTAGATCTGTCCTTACGTGACCTGCTCTGGGTGACCCTGCTCTGCCAGGGGGGTTGGACTTGATCTCCAGAGCTCCCTTCCAACCCCCACCATTCTGATTCCTTGCTGTTTCTAAGCAGTTACAGTAAACAGGCTAATCCGTGTTCACTGAGGTCCTTGGTGTGTCACTTTGCTTTTCACTCTTGATGTGGTGTCCGGGTTCAAACACAACACCTCTCTGCCTCAGCAGAGGTTGCACGAGGTGGTTTTGAAGAAGCCTGTGCCCTGACAACATTTGCACCTCCTGGAGCTGCAAAGGAAAACACCTTCAGTTCCAGCTCCTCTCTTGCTGTGCCTTTGAATTTGCTTACAAATAAACATGCACACCAGTAACACACACTGACAGCATTTTTGTACATATTTGTGTGTATGTATATATATATATCTGTCTTTGGCATGCTTTCAGTGAAGGTGTCCGTGCATTTCAGCATGCAATCTACATCCCTGTTTCTTTTACTTTGTAGGAAATGTAGCTCAGATTTTTTTCTTGCTTCTTTAAAGCAGTTCAATTCAAGTCAGCAGCCACCTGAAGCTGAGGAAATCTTCAATATCTATCCAAACCCAGAGAAAAATAGTTATTCATAAGTGCTTGCTCATCAATGCTTCATTAAAACACAATATTGGTGAGCCTGTACCAAAATTCTGCATTTCACCCCCGTGCTGTTTGTTACTTCCAAACAGAAATTCATGAGGCTGACTCCACAGCACTTGATTTAATTGATTTAAGCTGCCTGTGCAGCTCTAGCTGCCCATTCCTGTGTCTTAAATCTCCAAACACAGCAATGCATCAATTCTGTCAACTCCTGCTATGAAACTGAGACAGATTTTCCTGCCAAGCGTCACCGAAGCATCAGAGGGATGAGTCTCAGAGGGGAAAAAAACCTTCTCAGCTGTGAGGCTCAGAAGGTCTCTGGCTTCAGCAGCACCTGCCCTATCTGTCCTCATGCATGTGAAATTCTCTGTGTGCCTTGTTTTCCCATGAAAAAAGTTGCTTCAGTTCCTGGCTTCTACAATGAAGCAGCAAACATCTCAAGAACTATGAGAGGAAAAGCTTTTGCATCTAAAAAATCATGTTGGACAAACAGGAATAAATATGATACCATTTTATATTTGTGATTTATAAAACACGATCTCTAATCTGCTGGAAAAAAACCCAAAACAAAACCCAAAACAAGACAAAAGTTCCCTTGCCTAACAAACAAGCTCCACCTGGCAGTTTGGCTTTTTAGTTTCAAGGTTTCTCCTTGCTGATGGAAGTGGCCTTGGTGTGGGTTAGAGCTCTGTAAGTGGTTGCATGCTGAGGTTTGGTGCTTGTGCAGCTTCTCAAGAGGAGGTCAGCCCATGGTATTCGTGTGGTCCAAGGTGAAGCAACATAGTTTTCATGATGGTGGAAACGAGGTGAGTGAGGTCCTTGTTCTCCACATCTCTGAAAGGTATTAAAGAGCCCTGGAGCTGGAAGGCCAGGGGTTAAGGTTATAGACAGAGATGTATTTTCTGAGTTAGACCCATGTCCTGGGCAGAAGAGTGGAGAGCCAGGATTGCTGCAGTGCACTGCACAGCCAGGCAGAAAATGCTTCTGCAAATGAAGGAAAGACAGATTTCCCACCAAATACCAAGCTGGTGCAAAGAAGAATCATAGAAACACAGAATGGTTTGGGTGGGAAGGGACCTTTAGAGATGACCCAGTGCAAATGCCTGTGCTCAGACCCCCAGCGAAGGGATGGTGCCAGGGCTGGGGCAGCCACCATCTCTGTGGGCAGCCTGGCACAGGCTCTGCCACCCTCAGCACCAACAATTTCTCCTGCTCTCCAGTCTCAATCTCCCTCTTTTAGTCTAAACCAATCACCCCTTGGCCTGTCCCAACACCCCCTGCTCTAGGCTCTGTCCCCATCTTTCAGACAGGATCATTGAAATCAGAAAAGGTCACCAGAAGTTCTCCCAGGAGCCTTCTTCCTAATTACTTCCCCAGAGAGCCTGGATTGATGCTGCTTTGCTGTGGATGTGACCACATAGGTTTGCTCTGATCCCAGGCTCCCAGCACCAGCATCGTGGCTGTCTCAGCTCCCACAGCTGGATTTCCACCCCAGGGAAGTCTCTGGGTGAAAACTCCTTGGAGGCACCTTGTGAAGCCCTGGGAATTGTCTGTGTGGGTGGAGAGCCCGTGGCCTCACAATCTGGCCCCGGCACGAGGCTCGACTTTCAGCAGAGCTCAGCTGCCATCTGCACACTCCCTTTAGGCTTTGAAAACAGCTCAGCTCTTTAGAGATTGAACTGTGGAAAATCTGGTCAGTTGTGTAACAAAAGGAGCTGCCACGGGCTAATTCGTAGTCATTCGATCACTAAGAAAAGCCACTTAGCAGATCTGGACAAGAGCTGAAGCTGATAAGGAAATAACTCATTAAATTGATAGAACTGGGAATCTCTTTTTTATCATTCTCCCTGGCCTGTCAGTCGCTTGTTTCTGTACCTCAGTGGGTTTGGGGAGCAGAGATTGTCTTCCTACACCTTCCACTTCAGGTTCTTTTTAAGGTTACATCATCACCAGTAACACAAAGGGAATAGGGGATGAGAAGAGCACTGCAGAAATCCCATTTTTGTGAAGTTGCTCTTGACAGCCAAAAGCCCCTTCTGCCTCAAGAATCCTTTCTAGTAAGTACATCTCCTAAATAAAACATGACGAGACTCAAAACCAAACCTCAAACCCAGCAAAGCTCTCTCAAAAACCTCTGTAACTAACACGCTGCTGGAGCCGACCGCAGGCAACCTCAGGGGCCCGTCTGTTGACTCAGACAATATTAACTCTGCCTGAGAACAGCCCCAAGAACTGGCCGTTGGGTTCAAACACCACGAGTCGAATCTCTCATGGACACTGAAGAAATAAGCCTGAAATATATATCTATTTATTTATTTATTTGCCTTTATTTTGTTTTCCCTCAGGAGGCCTGCGAGAAATCACTGATCGAGGTTCAAAATCACACCCAAATTGTTGTGGAATTGCCTGTCTGCTCCAGTAATTGGGGGTTTATTTTCTTCTCAAACCATTGGGGGGTTATTTTCTCTCAGGGTTTTCCTTCCTCTCCCCTCCTCACCCCCCAGTGACCTCAGGGCAGTGCACAGACCCCTCATGGCCTTGGGACCAACATCCAGCTGGGTTGGGCAACCTCAATGCTCCTCAGCGTGGCCTCTGTCCCCACAGCAGGTCCCCCAAAGCCAGATGAGGCTGTGGGGGGTCCGAGGTGTCCCCCATCTCATCCCCACTGATGCTCTTACCCGGAGCCCTTCCTTGTGTATGGCTGTTGCCATGGTGATGGTGTTGCCAGGCAACACAGCCATGTGGTCCAGGGGTTGGGGGGGGTGTAGTTAGATAAGAGGGGAGTGGTTAGATAAGAGTGGGAGTGGTTAGATAAGAATGGGCGTGGTTAGATAAGAGTGGGCGTGGTTATTTAAGGAGGGTGTGTTTAGATAAGGGGGAGTGGTTAGATAAGGTGGCATGGCTGAGTCCTGTACTCAGCATTGAGGAGGCTGCCCCTCACATCCTGGGGTCAGTTTTGGGCCTCTCACTCCCAGAAGGTCTTTCTGGGGAGACCTTCTGGCTCTGACAGCTCCTGACATGAGGTTGGAGCCAGGGGCGTCAGGCTCTGCTCTCAAGGAACAAGGGGAAACAGCCTCAAATTACCTCAGGGGAGGCTGAAGTTGGAGCTGAGGAACAATTTCTTCCCCTCCAGGGCTGTCCCAGGCTGCCCAGGGCAGGGGTGGAGTCCCCGTGACCCCTGGAGGGGTTTCCAAGCCCCCCCTGTGGAGCTGTGGTGCTGAGGGCCAAGGGTCAGAGGTGCCCTGGCAGTGCTGCAGGAACAGGTGGACTCAAGCATCTTAAATCTGATCCAAACTATTCCATGGGCCACACACTAGTGCCTGCACAGTTCTGGAGCAGCCTGCTGTGCTGTTTTTTTCCTTTTATATCAAAGTGTTTTTTTATATTAGCAAGAGATGTGCAGTGAAGCCTCAGTAAACAGTTACCGAAGCACCTGCTTCGTGTGCCTGTTTGTCTTGTTGCTTGTTGGGTGGGTTGTTTTGGGTTTTTTTCATGCATTATGATGACAAATACTTTCAGGAACTCCATTTTTCTTCTCTTCTTCCACTTCGTTTGGCTGGGCACCCTGCGCCGGAGAGGCTCTAATAAAACCACGGGAGAAAGCAAATGTTACAACGCCGCCTTTTACCTGAGCAGATGTAAAATTGCACTCATTAAAGGAGCCCATGTAGGCAGAAAATGCAGCTCAAAAATCTCCCTAAGAGCTTCCATGAAGGGGGAAAAAAATAAAAAGAAAATAAAATTGCTTTGACCTTCAGAGATTGACGCAATGTGCAGCTCTTATTAATGGTTTCAGTGAGGAAATAGCTATATGGGGAGGGGGGGTGTCTTGATTTTATTTGACTGGTTTGGAGGGCTCTTAGCACTTCCTAACTTTCCTGCTGAATTGGGTTGATGAAAGACTCCTGTATTCTTTGGTTAATGATTTGTCCTCTGGATTCTACTTGTGTCCCTCAAGAGGTTTCTCTGCTCCTCTGATGATGAAAGTCGCACTGTAAATGCTGCCAGACCCTGGGTTTAATCCCGCTCACCACCTTTCCAGAAGGAGGAGGTGATTCCAATGCTCTCCAGGGTGGTTCTGTGGCTCTCTGAAGCACAAGGGATTTTCTTGCATTGAGTTTTGCTCATGTTACCAAAAAAAAAATCAGGATTCTGGTGGGGAAAATGGCTGTTGTGGGGTCATTTTTAGGATAGCTGGGAGTTTAAGGCTGATTGAGTCCTGAGGAAGATATTTGAGAATCACTGGAAGAGATTCTCCATCCAAAGATCACCCGAATTCTACAAAGCCACCCATTTTATCGACGAGACTCAGCGTGAATGAGAAATAAATCTTGCAGAATAATGCCACT
Organism: Corythornis vintsioides; assembly: GCA_025447755.1. Taxonomy (NCBI): domain Eukaryota; kingdom Metazoa; phylum Chordata; class Aves; order Coraciiformes; family Alcedinidae; genus Corythornis; species Corythornis vintsioides. The sequence continues at coordinate 35,242 of JAOEGS010005264.1, forward strand.
CTTGGGTCTCGACCTTGCATTTTAACGAGGCCAGAGCTCGGGAAGAGTCTCTGGTGTGACTTTTGGCAGGAGGTGGTGGGATCAAGGCTTTGTTTGATCCCTTCCCCAGCATCCAGCCTGCCAGCAGAGGGAGTGCAGCACATGGGCTCGACAAAAATAGGAGCTTGCTAAAAAAACACCAACCAAAACACCCACCCAAAAACAATTAGCAGAATGATTATGGTCTTTAGCAGAATAAACAGCAGTCAGAAGCCTTTTCCCCGGCAAGGAGATCCAGCTGCAGACTGGGTGAGGAACAGGTCCTGCTTCTGGCGTCTCTGGCAGGGAAGTCCCCATGGAGAAGATTTCCCCTGTGGGGGTGGACTCCTGTCCCCCCTTTTTTTTTTCTGTCATCTACATCAAAGTGATTGCTTATTTACTGTCTCCAAACAGGACAAACTGCACATCCAGACTCTGATCCCTCACCTAGAAGGACTGGGGAGATTTTTTGGCCTCACTTCAGCACAGCAGAGGTGCAGACGGGCTCCTAATCTGGCACCAAAGCACTTTGCTAGCAGGTTGGTCAACAGGAGGAGCTCAGCATTTGCAGGGTGTTTCCATGAGCTCTCTGCAGTCCTGGAAATCCAGCATAATGGTTTTTGTTGTGGATTAAACAAAGGAATATCCAGCAAAGCTTTGGCAGTTTAGTTTTTAACAAGGATTTAAGCATTTTAAATCCTTCCAAAGCTGTAAGTAAGAATCAGAAGCTGAACCCATTGCAGAGAGATGTCATGGGAAAAATATGAAGGCTATTTAAAAGGCAGCCTGCCCGCCTGCCCATCTGTCTGTCACCTTCTAATCTGCCTGACACGTGCAGATCTTCTCTCTGTCCAAACCCTCTGAGGCCAGCTCTGTGGAATGACCTGAGCTCCCCCAGGGTCCCACACTCTGACTGCCAGCCCCGGGACCTGCCAAGGGGAAGGTGCAATCCATGGAGCAAACATGCTTGGGTGGAGAAACGTATCCGTCCGAGGCTCTCTTCCTTCTGAAGTGAGTGGGAGAAGGGAAGATAACTCACCACCCAAGAGTGTTGCTTCCCTTCTTGTCTGGGGGTTGACCTTTGTAGGAACTCAAGTGCCCAACACAGGATGATCTTCCACTTTTTTAGGTGACCCAACTGTATTTTCCTCCCCCGTCCTCTGTGTTGTAGAGAATTAAATGATGCTCAGCCAAGTAAATCTCTTACTTGGTCAAGCCTTTCCAGCTGGCCAGGGAGCAGTTGCCTTGTATGGGAGCCACAGCTTCCATAGAAACCCATTTGCTGCTGTGCAGATGTTTTTGGGGGAGGCAGGAGGAATCAGCAGCTTAGGCTGACACGCACACATCTAATTTTGGCATCCCAGAGGAGGTCAAAGGCGACGAGCAACATGGGGATGGCACATCTGACTTCAGAGGCTGGATTTCAAGGGGTGACAGAAATGTGGTCTGGTGACTGGTCTGAAAAAGTTCAGGGGAAAATGATTTTTAAGAGATTTTTGTCGAGAAATGAACGGAGCCTATTTCTGGCTGAAGAAAACCATCTCGGGGCTGGCAGCTGAAATGCCCTTTGTGTCAGTGGTGGGTCTGAAAGAGAAGCTGAGTTTAGTTGGTGAATTTAATGAGGGGCTGCAGGGCCTGAGCTGGAAAGTTCATTGTAGAAATTCCCGAGGCTCCATCATCACCAGCTGCTGTGGCCGGAGGATCCTTCCCAGCCACTGACCTGGCCTCTTTCTGCAATGAGAAATCAAAGTGCCCTTTGCCTTTAGCTCATTGAAAAGATTGGATTGTAGAGCTTGAACAACATTTTGCAGTTGGTAGCGCTGTGATGTGGCAGAGAAGGGATTACTAAAGGACCAACGTTGTGAGGCAAAACCCAGAAATAAGAATGGTGAGAAATTAGTAGGGAGTTTCTTTCCCTCTTGATCATTCTGAGCTGGAGCTGATCACTTTTCTGGAGGTGCTTTTATCCACCACAGCTTCCCAGGCTCAGCACCAAAGCAACTCTGAATGGGGAGAAAATTGGTGTTTCTTTTGGCCTTGAGGTCTCAGAAAGGTAGGAAAGGGTAAGATCCCCTGTCAACCAACCAGCCTTGCCTTACTGAGAGTATCAGTGAAGAGTAGATGGTTTCTCCTGTCCAAGCTCCACCACTGCCTCCCTGCCCTGCTGTTTTGCTGACTCTGGTCAGTGCCATCCTCCCAGTGGCCCACCCTTGGGTGTCGGGAGGGTTAACTGGTGTTTGTTGGGTGAGAAGGGACAGCATCACTTATTACTGTGGCGATTGGAAAACTCCCTGATGCGGTTATACCGTGTAGTGATGGAGGCTATTTTTGTTGTGTCTTGTGAATATTTCCTTGTATGGAATCACAAGGAGCTTTGCTTGTGACTCGGGAGCTCTCTTGAAAGCTCTTAGAGATGAAGTTCCCGGAGTCTTTGGCGTTCCCCAGCCAGGGCTGTACCCAGCAGTGGTGATTAGCCTTGGGGGGGCAGGGGGGTGATGCATAATAGCGAGATAATGAGCAGCTGAAAATGCCTCTGGCTCTTTGCAAAGGGAGAGGACAGATTGTGACAGTCTCCTCTGCATCTTAATACCTGGTGGCTGGTGCCTGGAGCAAGCAATTCCCATCGGAGATGGAGGAAACTCTCATTCCTTGCTACCACAGGGCTGCTGCTCCAAAACACTCATTCCTTGCTACCACCAGGCTGCTTCTCAGCAGATCCCCTGGCCATCTCTGCTGCAGATACGTGGCTGTGAAGGGGTTGAAATGGCATGAAAGAGGAAGTCAACCTTTTGCACAGTTTCCTCTTGGAAAGTGAGTGTTACTTCTAATTATAGCCAGTGCCATTTTTCAAATGCTCTCCCAGGGAGGAGGACACTGGACGGGGGGGGTGGGGGGGGAGGGATGGCTGGACATGCAGATGGATCCCTCTTCTCCATCGATTCCTGTTGTGGAGCAGAGAGAAGGTCTCCTGCAGTCTCAGCTTGGCCATTCTCCCCATGCAAGCCCCAGTGTTGAGCGTGACTATCTCCCCACCAGGCACTGGCCTGGGTTGCAGAAACAGCTCTCCCGACTTGTGGTTGCTTTTCAGGGGAGCTCAAACGGTCTCTTTTTCTCCTCTTCCTCTAGTTCTTTGATGTTCTGGCTTCCTTTTGAGGTGATGAGGTTAGATCTGCATTTACCAGCTATTTTGTCTCAAGGCCAGACCCTCCTGCAGAAGAGCCATCATCTGTGGATGAGTTGAGCCTGCCACCTTCTGGTCAGACTCTCCAGGACTAACCGCAGCCTGGGGGGCAAAATGCTTGGGTGGGATGTCTAGAGCACCATTCACACCCTTCTTCCTAGCCCTGCCTGGAGTGGGAGGAGAGGTGGTTCTTGCAGATCCCGGAGATCATGGAATGTTTAGGGCTGGAAGGGACAGTTCCAAAAGGTTATCTAGTGCAGCCCCCCTGCAGTGAGCAGGGACACCCTCAACTAGACCAGGCTGCTCAGAGCCTTGGCCAACCTCAAATGGATCACAGAGGACATGCTAGAGGAGGAGGCCACAAAGTCACAGACTCTTCATCAGCTCTGATTTATGTGGGGCTTCTCTTGCTGACCAAGTGGCAATGGAGCTGCTGTGACACAGAATAGTGAGGGATGGAAGGGACTTCTGGAGATGATCTGGTGCCATCCAGATTTGGTGTCACCCAGAGTAGGGGGCCCAGCAGCATACTGTCCAGGTGGGTTTGGAATCTCTCCAGAGCAGGAGACTCCACAACCTCTCTGGGCAGCCTGGGCCAGGCTCTGACACCTTCACACCAAAGAAGTTTCTCCTGAAACTTTTTTTCAGCCTCACTGAAATACCATCTGTGTGGTGATGACTTGGAGGCACACATCCCTACCTCAGGCTCTCCTCTCCCCACCCAAATTCATCTCAGAGGGGTTCTCTGACATCTCCCAAATGCCTCGCCACCTGCTCAAGCACAATGTGGCAAAAGAGCTTTTCAACCTCTCCTCCTCAGCTCAGCTCAGCTCAGCTCAACATTACCCTGAGCTCAGCAATGCCAGGATGCTGCTCCTCTGCCAGAATCTGTCTTCATCTCCTGTCTCCTCCTGTGTCTTCACACCCTGGCTGCCTCAAGGGCTTGCGTAACCTTACGAAGCCTTTCCTAAAGCTAAAGCCCCCACCCTCTCTTTCATCACATCCCCTCCCATTGCTGCAACATCCCTTTCTTGGCCTCAGCTTTGGGCCAGCTCACATCCACTCAGATGCTGCTTTGGGCAGTGCTTTCCCACCTCTCCTGCTTCTTCTGCCTCACCCCTCTGTCTGCCCTCACACCCATAGCCACCCACTGCCTCCCCTTACCTCCCATTGGTGCCCATTGGCTGTGCCAGGGCTGTAGCTCTGCTCAGCTCTTGTTTTGGTGCCACTCATGTGTATCCTCCATTAGGTGTTCATTGTATTTCTTAATTGTAAGGTTTTGGGGTCAGAAGCAGGTTTCTTTGTTCCACTTTGCAGAATCACAGCATCCCACAGCATGCTGGGGATTGGAAGGGAGCTCTGGAAATCATCTGGTGGACAACTCCCTACTCCATCCAGCAGGGCCCAGAGAGGGACACTGCACTGTTAGGCCCCTGCTCTGGGTGACCCTTCTGGATGGAGAAGGGGGGTGGCCACCAGATGATCCCCAGAGCTCCCTTCAACCTCCACCATGCTGGGATTCCATCATTATTTGATCCTCCCAGCTGGGATTTCTCCACTTCTGCTCTGTTTTCCATGAGTTTCGGCTATGGCACAGCAAAAGCAGTGTCAGGTGTTTGTTTTTACTGGGAATTCATCCTGTGGCCATGGCCTGCCTGGGGTTAAAAATAGCTGCTGGGGCCTGGGCAGTTTGCTTTGCAGCACATAACACAGCACAGTTGCTGGGAGACATGGATCGGTGACGCAATCCCCATCTCGGAGAACTCAACACATGATGCCACCCCAGAAGTCAGTAGAAACTCTGGATGGGAAATCACCACGTGTTCCCAAATCCCCATAACATTCCCAAATCCCCATAACATTCCCACAGAACTGGCCTGGAGGGATGCTGTGGGATCAGCCTGTCTCTGGCTGGGGAAGGTACCAGAGCGTGGCCAGGCACCAGTGGGTCTCCTCTGGTCAGTTCTGCCTGCCTGGGGCCACCCACACTCCCAGGGTGGTCTGATCAGCACCAAACCAACTCACAAAAGCTCAAGAAAGTTTGGATGGGGTTTTCTTGGCTATCTGGTGGTCTGTGCTCAAAACATCTTTAGTGATTACCTGAATCAAAAAGGTCTTTTGGTTGTGTCTTGGACACATTGTCAAGGGTTAGGGCTGAGCTGGTCAATAGGTGAGTGACAGATGCTCTTTATTAACCCCTCTCCCTTCCCAAAGGGGAAGAGAAAGGGCATTCTGTCACTGTCACCACTGATGCTGTGGAGCAGACACTGGGGAAGTCCCAGTCTGGACTCAGTAGCAGATGGGAACTGCATTCAGGAGCTGGGGTCTGGAACTGTGCTCAGGAACACATGGATTGGGATCCAAGGCAGAAAGGACAGAGTCCTTGGATGCTGGTCATTGGAGAAGATCCTTGACCCTTGTGACCCCTCAGTTTTATACTGACTTTGCCATACATGGGCTGGAATCCCTTGTGTGTCACTTTGGGGTCACCTCTCCTGATTTCTCCTCCCTGCAGGTGCCACCTCTTCATTTCTGCACCTCCAACATGTGGCACAAAATTGAGCAGTGCCCTTGGTCTGCACAGGAGCAGGTAGCAAAAGCCTTTCTGCACCCCCCAGTCCTTGGTGGTGACTCTAAACACAGAGTGTTATCACTGCTGGAAGCAGAGACTGGCTGTGAAAATCTCCTGATAACTTCAAACAGTGCAATCTGTTAGAAGAAACTGAACTGAAAAGCAAAATGTCTGAATAGGATTAATTCTGTCCTAGCTCAATCCAGGACACACATCTCATTCTTCCCTCCTGAAGAGCCCCCAGAGCTCCCCTTTGCATTCTTGGGTGGAGAAGAAAGAGGCTAATGGGCTCTCGTGGCTGTCCTGGCCTGTCAAAGCATTTCCCTTTCCTGAGGACACAGAAGTTTCTGTTAATGTTCTCCAACTTCCTAATGCACAAATTGCTGCAGGGTAATACTGAGCATTAGCAACTCCTTCACAGAATAAGCAAGAAATATTAATCGGTCACAAGAGCCAGTTCTGCTGCTCAGGGTATTAGAGACAGTCAAAGACGACCTGGCTCTTCTGATACACAGTACATATAATCATCATAATCAGGAAAAAAAAAAAAAAAGCATAAAATTCTTGTTCAGCATGACATTATCTTCCAGGAAAGCACCCTGGGGTCTGCAGGCAGCAGCTTTCTCGTGCTGTATATGAAGGCAAAGCAACAGAAGAAAGAAACCAGTTTGCTCCAGAATGGCTCCCACTGGTCTCTGGGCTCTGCTGCTTGTAGGGCAATTTTGTGTTGTTGGGCTTTTGAGGAAACAAGGAAGGTCTTCCAAAGGCAGGAGCCACAGCAGGTGTGAATGAGGTCTGGGAAATAGCTTTGACAGAGATGCCATGTGCAGGAAGGATGGCAAATGCTGCCCAGCAGTGAGGAGATGAGAGGGGTCTCTCCTTCCCCAGTGCCATGGATGGTGCAGGCTCACAGTGCTTGGAGAAGAAACATGAGGAAACTAAGCACGAGGAGAAAGTGTGAAGGTGTCAGAGCCTGGCCCAGGCTGACCAGAGAGGTTGTGGAGTCTCCTGCTCTGGAGAGATTCCAACCCCCCCTGGACACTGCACTGCTGGGCCCCCTGCTCTGGGTGACCCTGCTGGGGCAGGGGGGTGGCAGCAGGTGATCTCCAGAGCTCCCTTCCAGACCTCACCATGCTGGGATTTTGTGATTCTGTGAAACTGGACCTAGAAGGGGGTCAGAGACATCAAGATGGTGCTCCTGGAAGGCCAGAGAAAAGGAGTCTCCATAGGTACTCAGCATGGAAAACCAACCCTGCTGTGCCAGGGGATCCAGGACTCAGCCCTTGCTGAGTTCACCCTGCCAGAAAAAAAAATAAAATAAATGAAGGTCTTGCTGTTTCCACTGAAATTAATCCTTCTGGGAATCTGGTCTCTGATGCAACACTCGGCGGGAGATTTCTTTTTCCCATCACTCTGCTTATTTCAGCTTGAAAAAAAAAAATAAACAGAGGCGAAAAAGCAATAGGCAGTAAAAATATCTCAGAGCTGCTGGAAGAGTGAAGAGTTTGCCATCTGCCCGTGGGGAAGATGTGGGGATGGGTCCTGTGGAGTGCTGACTCAGCCTCTGTGCTCCAGCACCGAGGGAAGGGCTGAGCAGCCCTCCCTCCTATTTCAGCTTGGAATGACATGAGAAATAACAAACATCTGAGCTCTGCTTCCCAAACGGACAATATCTGAGTAGAAGGGAATGTGTGGGATGGGAACCAGCAGCCGTGTGGGGAGGGGGCAAGCAGGGCTGGAGAGGGGGCTGGGGGTGTCTCAGCTTATGGGGTGAGACCAAAGGAGGCTGTTGGAACATGTGTCCTCCTGAGGATGATGGGGATTGTGAGGTGGAGGAGGAAGAGGAGGAATCTTGTGTTGCTTCACTGCTCTGTAGCTGAATCCTAGCTGAATTCTGGGCTCAGGGTTGAATCAGGGCTCAGAAACTGCTCCATGGTCAAAGTGTTTGGCCTGAGTGTCCTGCTTGCACTGGTCCACTGCCCACATCAGGAGAGGGCTGGAGTTTTGGGGACTTGGGACAAGTTCTTGTGATGCCCACACCTTGTGACACTCTCCTGGGTTTGTACTGGAGCTCCAGTGTTGCCCTTGGGTTGTTTTGCTTTGATGTTGCTTTTCTTGCCACTCTATCTTTGCTTTTGGTGCTGGGTCCATCTTTCCCCTACCTTTGCTAACCCAACATGGATCTACTTGGTTGATGAAGGCTTTTTGGAACTCTTCATCTTGACAGGAGGAGTGACTGGCCATGGGAACTGACTCAGCCTCTCCGTTGCTTTTTCTTCCAGCTTTTTCTTCCTCTAAAAGCTGTTTGTGGCTCTTTGTTTCCATCTCCCTCTCTTTGGAGGGTTCATCTTTCATCCCCTACAGACCATTCCTGGTCCTGCTTTCAACCTGTCAGATCAGAGAGGTACCAGGGGAAGCTGGTTTCAGGATGGTTAAAACATAGATCCACGCACTTGATGTGCTCAGGATGGGCACATCTGGGTCCTGCCAATGTGCTGGGCACCGTGACCTGCAACTCCAACTGCAACAACTGCAGTGGCAGGGCAGGGTCACCTCCATCTCCTCCTCCTTCCTGACTAATTTCCACCAGTGAACCAAACTTTGATGGAATTAAATGCACAACGGGTGCATCTCTGATCTGAAACCCACTTTATCCTTGGAGGCATCAAGAATAGATCCTCAGGACATCTCTCATGTCATGGGGATGCATGAATAGACCCATTCAGATGCAGACAGAGGCCAGGTATTGCCTCCTCAATATGGCTCCATTCACCAAGAGCTGGATTCCTAATGAAATGAGCTGGAGGAGGGCAGGAGATAATGGCCTCAGTGAAAGAACTGCCCATGTACAGGAATTTTAATTAAACCTGACAAAGCCTCAGAGGAAAAAGGGGGAGATTGAGACCAGTTGCTGATGGAGCTGAGCTGGGTGAATGCTGCTGAGCTGCAGCAGATTAGGAGGACTTGGATGTCTCTGAGTGCACGGGCCAGGACCAGAGCCATGAGTTCTTCCACCACGTTGGCTCAAGAGAGATGGCAAAGGGAGCTGGAACCATACTGTGCTTTGTACAAAATCCTTACCCCTTCCCTGGGTGTAAATTAGCACTGGAAAGCTCTGCCTTGTTTCTGGAAGCACTGAGAGGGTGGGTTCTGGAGGGAAATGCTGATGGACCATGCTGCTGAGGGATTTTGTGCCACCTCCTCATGATGCTGATGGGGTTGATCCACTCACTGCAGCCTCCAGCTGGTACTGTAGCAGATGCATTTTTGGACCCTTTGCTGGGTACACAGGGCCATGGAGGACCTGGAAGCAGCCCTGACACCTGGAAATTTACTAATAACTACACAGAACTTCAGGAAGATTGGCCTTAAAACAAGAAGAGCTGATTTCTTGGCACTAAACCTCCCAGGTACATAGAAACACAGAATCATTTTGGTTAGAAGAGACCTTTAAGATCCTGAGCACTGCCAGGGCTCCACTACCCCATGTTCCTCAGCACCACAGCTCCACATCTTGGAAACCCCTCCAGGGATCACGGATTCTCCACCCCTGCCCTGGGCAGCCTGGGACAGCCCTGGACAAGCCTGGAGGGGAAGAAATTATTCCTCAGCTCCAACCTCGACCTCCCCTGAGGCAACTTGAGGCTGGATCCTCTTGTCCTGTCCCTTGTTCCTTGAGAACAGCTGGTCCAGGAGCAGTGCTGGGTGGGTGGCACAGGCTCAGCAGCTGTCTGCAGAGTCAGCAAACTGGGAATAATCCCAGGCAGGGCTGTTGGAGCTGCTGGACTGTGCACGGCACTGGCCACCTTCACTGAGCTCTCCAGGGCATCTGGAGTCACCTTTGGGCATCAAGTCCCCTTTGGGTTGCTAACACAAACCAGCAAGGCATTGGTAATATGTTTCAGTTTAGCTAAAACGACCCTTCAGAGTGAGGCTGAATCAGTATTAAAAGGCCATTTAATATATTTATTTTCTTTTTCCTTCTGCAAACACAGGGAAAATTCAAACCAGCTGGTGGGGCTGATGGTTCAGAGCTGGTTGCAGCAGCCCCTGGGATTTCCCTTGTGTGCCATGTGTGCCTGGGGTGAGAGCCTGGGATAAAACAGGTAATTTGGGCTGTGTCCTGGTGATTTTGCCAGCAGGGGCAGCTGATAGGAGGCTCTGCTTTCCCTTGAAGCCCTCTGCCATCTGCAGCAAGCATCGTGCTGGGTGTTTTATGCCCTGCCTGGGGTGAGGACGAGTCACTGGCCAAACAGGGAGCTGAAGGAGGCAGGAGAGACACTGGGAAGATCCATTTCACCATATGGATCCCAGTAGCAACCAGATCCATCCCTGGGCATTGCTCACTTCATCTGAGTGCCCAGTAGCTTTGTTTGGCTTTTCCCATCCCCTGCCCCAGACCCAAACCCTTCATCTCTCTCCCATGTCCTGAGGAAATCTACTTTGATATCCTGACCCAGGAACTCTCTGTTACCTCCCAGCCCCACGTCTGTGGCTTTGGAGCTTCTTTCCTGGCTGGAAGGATTCTTCAAAGCATTGCTCCCACAGCTTCCCTGGCTCACAGAGTGGGAAGCCCAGTTTGTCCCATCCCTGCCTGGCCCTGCATCCAGCCACCTAGCTCTTCACCTGGTTTCTTGGCACCTCTCAGTGCTCCCTGCCCAGAGACTCGTGGCAAGACGTGTCTCACTGATCCCCAAACCACATTTTTTTTTCCCCCTAACTACAGATTCCATCCAGAGGAGTTGCTTCATTATTGCAGCTCTTTTCTTATGCAAGATAATAAAACTCCATTCATCAGGCACAGAACGAGGGCGGTGGAGGCTGGAAAGAGGATGAGCTTCCACCAGCTGCAATATCCCCCCCAGGGTCGGGTGCCACGTTTTTCTGCCACTTGCCCTGCCCACAGGGAAGGGATTGAGGCTCAGCTTTCTGCCAACCCCCCCGTGGGACTCTCCTGGTGTCCTCCAGCCCTCCCTGTGCCTCTGCCTGGCACACGCGTGGCCGAGGGCACGTCCCTGGCTCGTGTGCCAGAGCCCAGCTTCACATGGCTGCAAGCACTCTGGAAATGACAGTGTCTAAACAGTTTGATTCTGCCCTTTGCCTCTCCCCTTCCCTGCCAGCATCCCAACTCTGGGGTGTCCCTGGAAGGGAGATGCTGGTTCTGGCTGTGGGACAGTCTCTGCTGGGCGCCGCTTGCTTCAAATTAACTTTGCAAGCAACTCTCTTGTCTGGTTTTCTTCTGACTCCAACAACCTCCAGGCTGCTCAGAGCCTGTGTGGCCTTGTCCCACTCTTGTGCCTTTGGGACAAATATAATGAAAATCATTCCAGCTTGAAAAATCACAGCCTGGGAGACTGGGTTTCTACTCTGCTCGCTGGAGAGTGGAGTAAGCTGGGTTCGAGAAAACTAGGAGTGGGGAGTAGAGCTGGGTGCAAGGGATTTGGGAAGTGTTGTGGATGGGAAAAGGGGATCCCCTACAAAGCTGTGCAAGGCCTGAGCTTTGCTTCTCTGCAGCCCATGTGGCAGCTGGAGAGGCCAGGGGACAAGTGAAGGCTTGAAATTCTCTTTGCACCAGATCAAGATGCAACCACCTTCAGAAATAACCTGGTAAACACTCTGTCTAGGACAAACCATGGCATAGGGCATGGGATGGGGTGTCCCATGCAAGTGGATGTGGGGGATCATGCCCCCTCTGCTCCCAGGGCTCTGGGGAGACCCTCCTGCAGTTCTGGGTCCAGCTCTGGAGACCTCAGCACAGCATAGACCTGTTGGAGCAAGGCCAGAGGAGCCCCAGCAATGCTCGAGGGCTGGAACTGCAGCTTCCCAGCAGAGTCTCCTTGCAGCTTTCAGAGGAGCAGAGCATTGTTTGGGAGCACAGCCCAGCATGGAGATATCAAACAGCTAAAGCTGATCTGCTGAGAGCCTTGGCAGAACCCAGGGTATCTGCTGGGCTCAAAATGATCTGTCTGTTCCCAGGGGAGTGGGTGCAACTGAGCTTGGAGCAGAGGAAGGAAAGCAGGAGGGCAGAGAGGATGCTGCTGGCTCAGGAGCTGGCCAGGAGGATTTCTTTCTGCAACATTGGCACAAGTTCAGGGGAAATCACTCAGAGAGGAGAGGCTGGTTGCTGTCGAGATTCCTCCTGGGTTTAGGTAGCTTATTGGCTGCCACTCAGGAGAGCGTGGTCATAACAACCCTGCTGTGCAAGGAGCAGAGAGTGGAGGATTAACCCCTATTTGTCCTTGGAGGTGCCTCTGGAGGGGGAGAAACCCCCTGGCAAGCACAGCCCAAAAGCCTGGAGGAGCAAAGTGATTTCACTCCTGCATTTTCATCTCCTTTCTGCCAACGATGCACTGGGAGCAGCCATGACGAGCTTAGCAGTGAGGAGCTTTGGGAACAATAGTTTCTGACTGCTTTTCTTTCAAAAAAACCCCAAACCAACCCCAAAAACTTGAATTTGCTGGGTCAGCTGCTGTTGGCTATTCCAATTTATCCTTTTCTCCTTGTTAAATCCTGCCCTCTGTGGAGACACGTGAGCTGGGGAACTTTGACACACTCTGTCCCTGCCAGGACCCTGCCACCAAGTCTCCTTGTGATTGATGACTGTGTGGAAGGCTCTGCAGATGCTGTGGTTGCACAGAACAACAGGCAGCTGCTTTCTGTGGTCCAGGGAGATGGTATCTGCCCAGGGTTTGCCTTGGATAAAGCTCCCACCCCCTCAGGTCCTCCCCTTCAAGTTGCACAACCAGCTGAGGCCACCCCAGATTTGGCTGTTCCTTTGCAGAAGGACTAAATGGCAGCAACCATTGAAGCAAAACCCCTTTGGACACGTGGCTGGGTGAGAAACTGGACAGGACAGGCAAAATGCACGTTGGCTGCCTAAATGCAGGGAGATGAGCTTTGGTCAGACCTCCCCTGGCTTTATAGTGTCTGAATTGGTGGAGCCATTGAGAAAAATGTGATCTCTGGACCCTCAACAAGGGGAGGAAGAATCAAGATAAGAAGCTGAGTGGTTGAAGCTTTGGGGTGTCCTCCACCAGACCCTGGGGATGAGCTGGGTGGACTTTGCCCCTTGCCCTTGCTCTGGACAAGGCAGAGCTGCTGCCTCTGTACCTTTGCAGGTCTGTATCCATCATTATCCACCTTCTCTAGGTTTTTTTGGCTCTTTTCTTCGTGGGATGTGATCAAGATACAGATTTCCAGCCTGGGGCCTCTTATTTGTACACGGATTGTTTGGGTGGGAGCTTCCCAGAAGGATGGAACCCACCTCCCCCCTCCTAAATACAGGAATACATGGCCAAAAAAATAGATGTTGCTACTTCAGAGTGTAAACCAGCCCTGCTCAAACATGTTATGGCATCAAGTAGCTTAAATATTCCCTGCTGTAAACAACCCTTGTCTGCTGCAAGGTACTTTCTTTTCCAATTTGCAGTACCTGGCCAAAGCAACCTGATGAGATTTGGTGAGACACGAAGCCCATCCATCAGCAACTGTCTTGCTGTATCCCAGGGAATCAATCCTGCCTGGTGTGTAAAAAATAGAGCTAGAATCTCAGCTGCAGAGGAGAACACGGAGCTGTCAGATGAGCTGCAATTAGTGCATTTATCTGCTTTATTTTCCTGTCGTTTCCCCAACTCCTTTTGCCTTGCCTGCTCTTAATGTGTTATTAAACCTGCACTAAGTGTTGATTCGAGAGGCAGAAATCCCAAGTGTTTGTTGTCTAACTCTGCTGTGAGATGCACCCTTCAACTGCCTCACCTAAACTTTCAGTTTTAGGGGTTTCTCCCCACTTCTAATTCCATTCATGCCAGAAGAAAGGGGATTAACAAGGTCACCTCCCTCATTTGCTTTCTGATTTGCTTGGCTTTACCCAAGAGGTGACAGGTCTAATCTTTCTAGCTGCCTCGGAGAATCATTTACCCCAATTTGCTGGAACCACCCTGAGCTAAATGCTGCAAAAGAGAGAGGGAGAAATTCCTATTAGGAGAGAAACCACTGCAATCAACCCCAGTGCTGTGGACGAGCTCCTTCCCTTTGTATCCCTGACGTTCAGGAGTAATCTGGGGAGCAGGCAGTGAGACTGGCAGCATGGAAGGAAATGCCTGCAGTAAAAAACTGTGGGGGTGGCTGTTATCCTAATGATGTTTCCAACAAACAGCACGGAAAGATGTTTTCTGCTCTAAAAATGGCAACAGGCTTTTTGGGCTAATATGGAAATGGAGTAAAAAATTTACCAGGTTGTGGTGCTGAGATGATTTAAATTTTTTATAACTAGTGAGGTGGGTTCCTTTCTTCTTCTTCCCACCCTGCCTATCCAGCAGTGGGGCATTATTCTCTACTTCATGCTCTGAGAGTTTAATTCCGTGTTAGGAAGCTCCTTCCAGTTAAAGCAGTATCAATAATTGCTATATTCTTCCACAGAATAAATCCCTACGTTGAAAGCTGGCAAAAGCATTGCAGGAAGAAGCTGCTGGCCTGATCCCAACTGCATTTTCTCCTTTTTATTTTAATTCCAGATGGGTTCATCTCTTATTCTTTGTGAATAATTTATCCAGGCATGCCTGGAAATGTTCTCTAAAGAAATCACAACTCTCTTAAAACATCTCTGCTGGGGCTGCCTCTTAGTGCTGGAGAACCTCCTTTTTTACTGGTTTGGTGTGTGAACAAGCTCGTGGTGCTGGGATGAGCTGGGATTTTGGGAGTGAAGCCCAGGAGGGTCAAGAGCTTGAGGTGGGCAGTGATGGCATGAGCCCATTGTCTGACTGTGATGTGGGAGGGTGCCTGAGTCATTCTGGGATCCAGTTTGGAGTTGGGCAAATCCTCCAGTGCCTTCCAGATGACACAGCCCCTGTGTGTCTGGGTCAAGATCTCTACCTAGGTCACCCTGTGGAGATTTCCAAGGAAAACCTTCCCCCCAGACGAACATTTCCAGGGTAATTTAGTTGCATTCATAAAATCTGACCAGTGAAACCAGTGTAACTTCAGCCTGTGCATCTCTAGATGGAAATAAATCTACTTGTGGCTGTTGGGTTGAGTGTACAGAGCATCAGAGCTCTGTGGGGGGCTGCAGGTGGCTCTGCCCCCACCTTCTTATAATGGATGGGTGTATTTTAGGTGCTGCTGCTTGCAGATGGTGCCCATGGTGGCCAAGTCTTGCCAGTCAATTGCAAACCCAAGTGGAAGGGATGGCCAAACATTGTTCCACAATGCTGGGTGTCCAGCTGGCCAAATGTGCCCAGAGGGATTGGAAACCAGAAGGAAAATCACCCCGTGCTTCAAGCTCCCCAAATCCCAGGACATTGTGAGTGATGGGGAAACACAAAGGGAGGAATTTTTTGGGAGGCTTCAGATGTTTTCCATGCCTGGTGCTCCTGCCAGGAACGTGGCCAAGCTTCATCCAAAGCACTATAAAGCTACGTGGTGAACACCTACTAATTAAACACTGTGCCAAATGCAAGGTGGGGTGTTGCTCAGCCCTCCTCAGTCCCCACAGAAGGGTGGGCTGCTGTCGTTAGCCTGTTGGCAGGACTCTGCTGTGCCCTGACAGAAGAACTGGCTCTTTGCTCGGTGGCTCGTAGCAATTCCTGGTGTTTGGAGCTACTCTTTTCACTCCAATTCTCTGTCAGATGCAGAGCTATTAAAGCAGGTGATTAAATGTGATGCCTCCCTATCGATCCTCTGCTGCTTCCCAGAGCCAGGGCTGGCAGGGCTGATGTTCTCTTTGGATATTCAGAGCATTGCTGCTGAGATCCAGCTTGGAAATCCTTCCATCCAAGGTGTCAGTGGCCAATATGCTGCCTTCTGCAGCCCGTTCATCTGCCAGGTTCCTGCAACAAGCTCCTTGGCACCAGAGGCACCAGAAACTCATCAGCCTGTGGAGAATCAGGGTTTGACCCCAGGCCAGTGGGAATGAGGATGCATCCTGGTGCATCAGCCTGTTCTGCTTCTGGCTCAGGCTGCCCCAAGCTCTGTGCAGATGGGATGCTGACGTCTTCCTGGCAGTGGGGATGGATGTCACAGAGTCTCAGAATCCTCTTGGTTGGAAGAGATCTTTAAGTTCGTGGAGTCCAACTGTTCCCCCAGCACTGCCAGGGCACCACTGACCTGTGTCCCTCAGCACCACAGCTCCACGGAGGGCTTTGAAACCCCTCCAGGGGTCACAGGGACTCCACCCCTGCCCTGGGCAGCCTGGGACAGCCCTGAAGGGGAAGAAATTGTTCCTCAGCTCCAACCTCAACCTCCCCTGGGGCAACTTGAGGCTGGTTCCTCTTGTCCTGGGGCTTGTTCTTTGGGAGCAGCACCAGACCCACCTGTCTCCAACCTCCTGTCAGGAGCTGTCAGAGCCAGAAGGTCTCCCCTGAGCCTCCTTCTTCCCAGGCTCAACATCCAGTCCAGGCTCCTTGGGCTGTACCTCTGGGGTTAAATCCTCACTTCTTCCTTGCTTCAAATGCCATAGTATATTGCTTTTCCTCTCTGATTTGCCTCATTTTCAGTGAAGGCATCACTCCATGAAGTGATGCTGGGGAAGTCTGAATGACAACCCCCCCCCGCCTATTTCGCACAGGTTAGCCAAGGACAGAGGGGGAGGCCTAAGAGGGGGCAGCTTGTTCTCCAAATGCACCTGGCAAACAATGAAAAACTGTTTTTAAACCTTTTTTTTACTAGGTGGCTGGTTTGCAGCCAACAGCCTAGTGCATCACTGGGTTTATTGCTGCCTGTTCTGCAGTGCAGTTGCCCAAGAAATCAATGGCCTGACACACTTTCCTCTGCTAGAAAAGACACTTTTGCTTGAGTGGGTGTGAAAACCACGAGCTTGCCAAGCCCTGCACAGTGCCAAGGGAAGGTTCTCCTGCTGAGTCCACATCAAAAGGAGTCACAGGACAAAGATTTTGCTCTCTGATTTCTGTTCTGACTGTCGAGGCCACGGGGTTTTGAACACCGACCAGAGGGCAATTTGACAGAGGGAAATGTCTTCTACTCTCTGGCTAAAAATAACCTTTATCTAGTGCATCACCACCTGAACCTGTGGTTCAAGCTGATTTTCTGGCTTTCTCTTTCTATTGCTCTGCAGCCCTCAGCCCAAGAAAGACATGGAGCTGTTGGAGTTGAGGAGGCCCCAGAAATGCTGGGAGGGCTGGAACCCCTCTGCTGGGATAGACTGGGAGAGCTGAGGGGGTTCAGCCTGGAAAGGAGAAGGCTCTGGGAAGACCTTCTGGGGGCCTGTCAGGAAGATGGGGACAGAGTTTGGAGCAGGGCCTGTTGGGACAGGACAAGGGGTGATGGGTTTAGACTAGAAAAGGGAGATTGAGATTGGAGAGCAGGAGAAATTGTTGGTGCTGAGGGTGGCAGAGCCTGGCAGAGGCTGCCAAGAGAGGTGGTGGCTGCCCCATCCCTGGCACCATCTCAGGGGAGGTAGGGGGTGCTCTGAGCACCCTGCTCTGGGTGCAGATGGCCCTTCTCCCTGCAGGGGTTTGCACTGGATGACCTTGAAAGATCCCTTCCCACCCAACCCAGTCCATGGTTCCGTGATAGTTCATAAAGCATCAGAAAAACCCTGCTGCAGCATCTGAGCAGCACATTAATCTCTGTGTGGATGTCACAGCCTCATTAGGGTGTAATTGGTCTGGCCATGCAACAGGCAACATCTCTGCTTCATAAAGGAGCTTCTTGGGAAGAAGCTTCAGAGAAGCTTTATGGGCTTCTCTGGGAAAGAGGTGTCTAATCCTTCCTGCTTCCTTAGGTGAATCCCAGCCTTGCTGGGAAAACAGAAACATCAGTAGAACTCCTGACCTAGCAGAGGTATCCCCAGCTCAGCCAATTGTTTAATACTTGGAGAGCAGCCACTGTGAAAAAAAAAACAAACAAACAAACAAAAAAAAACCAAAACAGAACAAAAGTCACAGAAACAACCTCTGAATTCCCCTCATCCCTGCCCGTGTCCTGACACATGGTGCCCACACTGGAAGCAGGAACTGGTGGCCCCTTTGGGGGTTACCTGTGGCCATGAGGACTCACTGATGGGCTCTTCCCAAATGATTTTTGGAAGCTTATCTGCAGGGTTTTCCACTGTGAGCATGGTTTTAGGGAAATGGTGACTTTCCTACAGGGTGACACCCCCTGGATTTGGGTCTGGGGGTTGCTCTGCTGTTGTCAATGCTTCTGCCATTGCAGAGGAGCTGCAGGATTTCTGCTACTGCTGGAATTCCCTGGGTTCCATCAGCCAGAAGAGACCTGTAAGATCATCAGATTCAACCATCCCCCAGCACTGCCAGGGCACCACTGACCCATGGCCCTCAGCACCACAGCTCCACAGGGGGCTTGGATCACAGGGACTCCACCCCTGCCCTGGGCAGCCTGGGACAGCCCTGGGCAACCCTGGAGGGGATTGTCAGTTGACAATATCAGGTGGAAAATGTGGCATTCTTAGAGAGAATAATCTAAACCTGTATTTGGGAAAAAGGGAAAAAAAAAACCTACTTTTTTTTTTTTTTTTCTCCTTTGCCACATTATAATTGGAGTGTGATGAGGAAGAGCAAAGTGATGCAATGAGAAGGGAAGTTGAGAGCTGCATCCCTGGAAGGGGAGGCTGATGATAGGAGTGCTGGCAGGACCAGGGTAGCATCATCTGCTTCAACAGCAGGGTAGAAACAGACAGCGAGGCTCTGGGGAGAGGAGAAACCAAAGCAAACCCCAGAAGCAAGAAAATCCGGTAGCAAAAAACCTGAAAACACCTCTTCTGTTCCCAGAACCCCTGAAGCAAACCTTTTATCGTCCTGAAAGGGAAACTGTGTCCTGGTGGCAGGAGGACCATGGCTTCCCAGCTTCCAGAGGTTTAGATCTCAGCTGGAGAAGGAAATCTGCCGAGGAGCTGCCTCTGGAGACTTGTGAGCTCCGGGTGCAGGAGGCAGCAGCTCGCAATTCAATGTTTTTCCCAGTATCCCAAGGTTTTGGGGAGTGGATTTGCATCATCGGGAAGGCTCCTCCTGTCCCTGAGGTCTCGCAGCTCCAGTCTCCTCGCTGCCTGTGGGCCCCGAGGGCTGGGAAGATGAGAACTGAGCTGCAGTGGAGATGCTCCGAGTGATTTCCACTCCCCAAGCCTCCCCACCCCGGGTTTTTAGAGGATGCTTAACCCTTTCAAGGAAGGAAAAAGTGCTTCTAATGCAGGGTGAGGTTGGGATCAGCCACCTGCAGCCCAAATGAGCTGCTGTTTGAGCCGACTCGCTGTCCCCAAAGGAACCCAGGGGTGGCAGGTAGAGAGGTGGATGAGAACCGATCCCAAACTTCATCCCCAGAGGCTACAGCCGCTGGGCTGGAGCCTGGGGAAACAACAGGGGAACAGCGTGGGGGGCGGGGGGGGGACGGACGGACACTTTAAGGAGCAGTTTGGAAGCTTAGGGCAGCCTCAGCCCCGTGGAGCTCTTGGGCTTCTCCTTTCCTCTGCAAATAAACTCAGAATCCCTTTGCATTCAGCTGGTGGCTGCACAGCCTCTGAACGCAGAACGTTACTCAGCCTCCCTCGAAACATATCCAGGTGACCTGGAGAAGCTGAAATCCTGCTTTTCTCCTCCCCCGAACCGTGCGGGGTGTACAGATGGGAGTTTTCTCCAGTGCTTTTTGGGGCTTTTTTTGCCTTTTGAGTGTCCTCCGTCCTTCCCATCCCTCACCTCCCGCTCTGCCCTGCTTTGAAGAAGATAAGGATGGCGAAGAGCCGGGAGTGCCCAGGAGATCTCTGCTCATCACGGCGTATTCTCGCACAATTCCTTTGCCCTCTTCTCGGTCCATCAGCCCCGAAAGCTTCACCCTTTAGCTGCCGGCAGCAGCTCCGCACCCCCGGGCTCTGGGAAACCGCAGCCTGATTCACGCTGCGTGGGAGAAAAGTCATTATTGCAGCCACGCTAAATTAGACCAGGAATAACCTGTCTCTCTGTAACAGCAACGATGCTCCTCGGAAAAGAAAGAAAAAAAAATACTCGGAAAAAGAAAGAAAGAAAAGAAATTTTAATTCATTCTGGAGAATGGAGTTGGGCTCGTCAGGGAGAGGGATGAGGAAGGAGGGGTGGAGAGGGAAGAGGAGATGGGTGGTGTGTCCTGTGGAGAAGGTGCCAGAGGCTTGATCCTGCAGGCAGGGCGTGGGCAGAGCAAAGGCAGGACACAGGTAGGGCACGGGCGGGTCCCTGGGATGGCAGCAGAGGGAAAGCAGCACCCCCAGCAGACTGTGTAGATCTCACCAAGGGCAATTTTCTCTTTCCAGGAGTCTCAGCAAGGGGTTGTATCTACAGGTCCTTGCTGAGCATCACCCCTGGACCTCAGGCTTTCCTTCCTCCTCCTCCTCTTCCTCCTCCTCCCTCTGTTGGCCATTTCGGCAGCTTCATCCCAGTCCCCTGCCCACCCCCGTGTGCACTGTGGAGCTCTTTTCCCATCTTCAAAGAAGAAGCAATTTGCTCTTTCCCCGGGGTAGCCGGTGAAGAACGTTTGATGGGAAAACGAGCAGGATCCGAAGCTGCGGTGACCTTCCCTGCAAGGCTTTGTGAATCCTCGGAGCTTGATGTTTGGGGGGTTTAACGGGAGATCTCTACGTGCCACTGCAGCATTTCAAGTGCCTGTGCTGGCAGCCAAGGGAGATGCTTCTGATCCTGGCTCTTGCTGGGAAGAAAAAAGCAACAATGCTCTCTAGAGGCAGAAGAAGTCAAGAAGAGCTTTGCTTTCCCCGGCTCTGCCTTTTGCCACGACCTCACTGCTCTTTGCAGCTGCTTGTTTCCCACAGAAACAGCCGTTTCTGGGCATTTTGGCCTCTCAAATGGTAGCTTGGGTGGTTTTTTTTCCCCTCAGGATAACACTGTGGCTGCTCAGAGGAGGACTGGGAGCTGTGGGGAGTATTTTGGGTCAGGGTGGGGGTTGTGTTTGGGGTGAAGATGGAGCTCTGGGATGAGTTGACTGAGTAGGGTGATGGGAGAAGGAGAATGGACCAGTGGAGATGTTCTGCAGCATGGGCCAGCATCTCTCTGTGGCAAGGAAACTCTTTGGGGCTCGTGGTGGGACCTTGGAAGGAGAAAGTCTTCTCAGAAATTATTAACCCCAGGCCTCAGGCAGGGGCAGATTCAGCTGGGGGGCTGCACTGGGAAGGTGGAGCCACAACGGCCCAATCAGGTACCAAGCGCCCCTTAATAAAAGGAAGATGGGGCCCATAAGTTGCCTTGGGAGGGTGTGATTTTTTTTTTTTTTTTTTTTTTTTTTTTTTTTTGAGTAGAGCAGTCAGTAGCTTTGCCCCTGGCTCACCCAGGATTTATTCTGAGCTGTGAAGGTGCTGGAGCTCTGGTCACTGGAGGGGTTTTCAGGGGAGTGTGAGAGTTATGGGAGATGCTGGAGGAGCTCCTGAGGCTAAAAGAGGCTTTTGTGGGGCAGCCTGGGAGAAGCTGGTCCAGGTGCAGCTCCTGAGGTGCTGGTGGTGAAGCTGTGGAGATGCCCTCCAGGGTTTGGTGCCTGAATCTACAAGAATTGAGAAAAAGGAGAGTCCCAGCACCTGGCTCAGCAGTTAGAGATCCCACCCTCTGCTCTTCCAGTGACCCCAGGTGAGATCTGTGTCCTACTGCATGTGCCAAGTGCTTGAGTCCTCCCCTTGTGATCTTCCCAGGGGGAAGTGAGATGCCAGATGATGCTCTGCCCTATGCAGGAGGGTGTAAAGGGCCAAGATGTAAGTTTTTTGGGGGTCTTAATCCATGGATTCCTTCCTCTGGGAGTAGTTTCTTCATGTGGACAGTTGACCAAGCAGAACTCAGCCCATGGTCAGTGGGATCCCTTTCTTTATGGAAAAAGACCAGCTGGGCTTGTCCCCCAGCTCATACCTGGCTCTGAGGAGGAATGCAAAGCCCTTCTGGCCATCAAAAAAACTTAATAATCCAAATAAAACAATTCTTTTTACTCTCCTGGCCAGTTTCCAGTTCACTTAATTACATTCTCCCAACCCCTCCCCTTGCAATCCCATATGTTGTTGTTGATTTTATTAGCTCCTGTTGCATATCTTTCAGTACCAAGGGCCCTAAGAATAGCCCAGCCTGCCAAATTAATGGCGCTGCTGAAAGGCTCAGGTTAATGTATAAAATGTACTTGAATCACCCGACTAAAGGAAACAAAACAAATGATATTGCTGAGCTGAACTGGGCAAATCTCATGTCCTCAAGTGAACTGGAAGCTGTGTGATGAGTTGTCTGGACAAACTGCTTCAAAAGGTGCAGGAGGGTTGAGGGGGTTGAGCACAAATACATGATGTTTGCCTTCTGGGGAAGCACGTGGGGTGGCTGGTTCAGCTGGTGAGGGTGTGCTGGGGGTGTGGGTGATGCTGGGGAGGAGCATGGGCACCCTGACCAGTGGTTCTTGGTGCTGGGAAGGGGAGAACAGGTGAAAATTTTGCAGAACTTGTCCTTTCACCCCATCTTTCCCAGTCTAACACCCCTGGGCAATGTGGTGACTGGAGTAGTTGATGTGCTCTGGTCTCTGAGGCTGGCAAAACACCAGAGCTGGGGGGTTCCAAGTGCAGGTTTGTGTTAAATTGCACCAGATTCAGGCATTTTGGTGTGGAAGACCTCACTCTGCTTGCAAATTCCCTGAGGTCCTGTGCTCTGTTAAACTCAGTGGTCTCTGATTAGGGCATCTTGCTGCCTTTGGAACTGGAAGGACTGGGCTGGTAGCTGGGAGTCACAGGCTGTTTTGGGAAGGGGGCAGGTAGGGATGGATGTTAAGAGCGTATAGGAAATAAAGGAGGCCTGATGCAGGAGATTTTTATTATCTCAGGCCATCAAGTTGGTGCTGCTGGACGTTGCAAATGTCTTGGATTTGCACAAAGGCTCAGCCACCTCTTGCTTAAGGCTGCTTTGCTTTTCCATCTGCATTTTCCCACCTCTTCAGTGCTTTTATGCAGCAGGATAAAGTAGTGCCTTCTTTTCTCCTTGGTCCCTGAAAATCAATAGCTCCTGCAGTGTTACAATGAGGTACCCAGGCCCCTGGTGTCTGTCTCAGCCTGACATGACCCTTTGCCACCCCTCTAATTGCTTTCCAGGGATGGATGAGCACTGCTGGGATGCTGGGGAGTCTCGAGGATGGGGGGATGTTGAGATCAGGGGGGATGCTGAGACCAGAAGTGGTGCTCTGCTTTCTCCCAAAGGCTGATTAGAAGGACAGGGGTAGGAGTGAGGAGCAGAGATTTGTCCCCAGGGAGGTGCCTGTGGTGTGGACATGCACAGTACTAGAATTATTGGGAAATAGGAACCCGTGTGGGACTGGAACCAGTTTGGCAGCACTGTGCTGAGCTGGTGTGTGCCATCCCCAGAGCCAGTGGTGCAGGGTGAGCTGGAGGGAACCATTACAGATCCCTTCTCTATTCTTTTCTCCTTCAATCACCCCTGTGCTGGAGCAGCTCCCTTTTGTGTGAGGGAGCCCGAGTGTCACCTCTGCCCCTCCTGAAGTGTTTTCACTCCCTGCTCTCTTGCTTTCTGCTTTGCTCTGCTTTCAGAACACAGACACTTGCCTCGGCAGCACTGTGCTTTGTGAGCCCTCCTGTCAACTCGAGGCTGATGTGAATTTGCTGCCTGCAATTCCCACGTGCTGCAGGCAGGCATCTCTTTTGCTATGAATCCTTATTTAACTCGGACTCTCCTGGCTGTGTGCAGGAGTCTGTGGTGTTGTGGATACGTTTGGATGATAAGATGGTGTATCCAGCTGGGGTTTTCCATCAGGCAGTGAGATCCATCCTTTTTTTTTTCTGCTGCCTGTAACTCGCTTTGATGCACTGTGCTGTCGGCTCTTTCAATCTGATTAGCACAAGTGTTTCTTCCTCTCCTCAGCCATTTGCCGTGTGCTTAATGGGATGCCCGCTAATGACAGGGGAAGAAGCTAAACCAAGTTATTTTCCCATCGACTAAATGGCAGCTTGCATTGCTCTTAAAAGCAGTGAGCAGAAGAGGGAACATCCTTCATGGAAGCTGCTGGATGGAGTCAATTAATTCTGACTGCCCGGAGCAGGGTAAATAAGGGAAAGGGAGCTGGCCGTGTGCTCAAACCATCCTGACAGGAGCTGATCTGCTCTCCTTCTGACTCCTGACAGCCCTGGGGAGGGAAACTCAGCTCAGAGGATTTGCACTCTGGGCAGAGCCAGCGTTGAGCCCTGGGGAGGGAAACTCAGAGCTCAGAGACTGGGCACAGGGCTGAGCCAGCAATGAGCGTCACTGGAGACCCATTCATCTCTCTGACTTCTTGCCATCCACCTTTGTAGCCCTGGGGGATGTCTCCTTGTTCTGTTTGGATCCCCAGGGCATGGTGCTGGGTGGCTCTCCCCATGTGGAGCCGAGGACGTGGGACCACAGGACCTCTCCGTGCCAAGAGATGCTTTTCCCGGTGCCTCGCAGATGCCCTTACAACAGCTGGAGAGATTTCAGAGCGTGTCTATGCAGAAAAAAAAAAAAAAAACAAACCAAAAAACCAGCAGATAAGCAAGTCCCAGGTCTCCTCCCTGCTTCTTTGCGTCATCAGCGATGTCTCTGCAAATCCAGGATGGGAAATGCCAGTCGGATCTCTGCTGCCAGAAGCGCTGCCCATCGTTTGCATGCTGAGTGCTGATGTCTAGATGATGGGGGGACACCCTAAGTACCTGCCCTGCTGCTTAGTGGGAAGCAGGTTACAGCAGGGATTTTTTTTCTTCCCCCTCAAGCTTTTTTTTTCCTTCTTTGGGGGTGTGTTTTGCTCCAGGATTTACCCCACAGAGCCCTTTAGATGGTTTCCACGGGGCTTATTTAATATCTAGAATATTATCTATCTAGCACCTCTGGTAGTTCTTCTTTGGCCTCTATGTTTAGCTGCTTGTTTATTGTTTTTCTTCCAAGCTGCTCTTAAATTTCACTGTGAGCCCTTAAGTGCTTTTGTGGAAGGATCTGAGTGTATGATCTGTTCACTGTGATAATCATAACCCTCTGCTAATTACTTCCATCGTGAATAACTGTGCTGAGCTCTAAAGCATTTCTCCTTTATTCTTCTCTCTTCCTCCTCCTTCCTGTGCAGCACCCCTGTTCTGTGTTCTGATGCTGCTGAAAGGATGCTCCTTGTTGGAATATCCTGAGTAAATAGTTTGGAAAGCAATCCTGAGTGTTACGCATCCCATAATGATCCCTGATTGCAACTCCTAAGGGTTCCTCATCAAGGCTGGTGCTGGGTGGCCTGCTGCAGGCTCTGAGATGGTGTTTTCCATGATTGATGTCCCACACGAGGAGGTGATTTCATCCTGCTGCAGTCATATTTGTTTTCTCCGAGCCTCCCAAAGTTAATGAGACCAATTATTCCAAAGAGCTGAGACTTTAATAGCACCAATAGATCATCTGGTGTTGAGCTCATTCCCACATGGAGGCAGAGTAGTGCTTGGGATGATGCTGGTGATGGTTTGGAGCAGTCTCTCTGAGCCCTGTGAGCATCTCACCTTGCTCTGATGGTGGCTCTGCTCTATTGTGGACACAGCAAAGCCAGGACAGTCCCTGGTTGAGGGGAATTTACAATCCCAAAGCTTTGCTCTGACCAATCCAGGAAAGATCTGCTGTAGAATGGGACTCAGTCACTGGGAGTAGATCTGAAAGGCTTCTGAAGAGCAGAGCCCACAGCAGTGGAGAAGGGTCACATTGCCTGTTCCTCAGCTCCCATCTGCTCAGAGAATTTCTTCCTCCCTCTTTCCCTGCTTGGAGGCTGCTCATCCAGCTGGGGATCCAGTGCTGCTGTCTGCTGCATGGTGGGGTAGCTTCCCTCATGGAATAGGCTGAAGAGCCTTGTAACCTTCCCAGCCAAGCCTTCCCTGGGGCTCCATTTGCACTTAAAACCTCCTTTATTTTTTTTTACCCTGTTTCAATGAGTTGATTTCTATGAGCTATAACTAAATTAGGATGTTAATTTTAACCTTTTCTTGAAGGTGTTTCATCACACTGGACTCCCTGAAACCCTGACACCCTGTGGGCATCCCATCCCCTAATGTTTTTTCTCCCTCCCAACTTTCCTGTTTCACTTCTAATGCTGCCAACTCAAATCCTGGTGTTGACTGAATGACTTTTCCCCCATGCTGGGATTAATAATGAATAGCAGGCATCAATCAGCTGGAAACTTCCTTATCCAAAGAGGGATAATGCAGGTAGGCACCTGCTGACTGCTGGTGGAGCATCTCTCCTTTAGCATCAAATCCCAGTGTTGGGGGAAGATGAGTGATGTGCTGGGTACCAGGGGAAGGATGCAGGTAGTGATTTCCCCCTGCCTTGCTCTCTGCCAGTACCCATTTATTGGGGGGGAGAAGGGTACAAGGGATGAAGCTGAACATCCCAGGGCTTTGCTGGGATGTTGGGAAGTCAGTGGGACAAGGTGTAGAAGGGAAGAACCTCCCAGAGTTCTTTCCAGAAGAAGTGCTGCTGCTTTCCAGGCACTGCTGCCATGACTCATGGGATTAGATCACAGCTTTTGGAGGTTTGTTCTACTAATTTGGATGACTCGTTTGTTTCCCAGAGGGGGTTTTTTTGGGAACCTGGTTCCCTGCTGTTTCTCTGAAAGGTTTTTTTAATGCCAGTGAGACCCACCACGAGAGCAGAGCTGACCTGTCACAGCAACAGGCAGAGCACAAGGTTGTCTTGGTGCTTGGTATGGTGAGGACAGGAGCCCTGAAAGAGAAGATGCAAAAGCTCTTTGCTTGAAGAAATATTTAAGGGAGAGCTGATGATGACTTGGAGTCTTTCTGAATTAGTTTTCCCTCTGTGTGGAAAAGTATATTTTAATATAAAATATATTTATATAAAGATCTATTTTATAACTAGTAAAACAGAAGAAGCATCCTGCTGGTGCCATGGTGTTTGCACAAGGGAGTGCAGAAAAAATGATGTGAAATGGCCAGAAACTCAGTGTTTGGAAACACCCTTTGCTTGCTCAGCACCCCTTGGGTCCTCTGGGATGTGATGTTTCTTACTCTGAGCTTCCAAGGAAGCAAAGGCTGTGAAAAGCAGGTTGGAAAGAAAGAATGTGGCTCTAGGTTCAATATATTAAGTCCAATTTTGCTTTCTGCTGTGGTAAGGATGAGTTTGCCCGTGGGGCTGGGGAGGAACCTCTTTTTGTGTTTCTGTCCATCCTTGCTGGGGCTGGGCAGCCCAAATCTGCCTGTTCCTCCCTGTCACCACTGCAGTGGTGCTTGGACCAGTAAAAACCATCAGCCTGATGCTTTTCCTGGTGGAAGCTGAAGAGAAAAATGCCATTACACAGAAGTGATGCTTTACAATGGGTGCTTTCCATTCTTTCCCTCAGCTAGTGCTGCTTTAAGTGCCAGTTAGTAATTAGCCTTCAAGTCTCATTAAAATCCTGGTGGGCTTTTTTTTTTTTTTACCTACTGAAATTTTGTAAATAGCCTTTATTCTGGTCTTTAATGCACATTGATTGAAGTATTTATTGGATGCCACTTATGCAGGTCTGTGCCTGGGTTCATTTTCTTCTCAAGACATTTATTAAACCACTGCTCAGAATTACTCCAGCCCATCTGGCACATTAAGTGTTTGTGCAGAGTGTACCCAACTTTTCCAGCCACTTCCTTGATTAATATGAAATATTCAAGGGAATTGAATTATTTTTTTTCTTCTTCTCCTGGCCATCTGATCTCCCTACCACCTTTAAGGGTGTATTTGGGTTAAGATGTGGCTCTAGCAGTGGGGTGTTAGTCTCAGAGGCCAGGAGGTGGATGCTGGAGGGGAGATGGAGGTGCCCAGTTCTGCCCAGCAACAGATTGTGGCAGGCACGTGGCTCCAGCAATGGGCATCTTATAAGCCATGGATAGCAAAGGCAGAAGGTGTTATTCTGCTCTCTTCTGGCATAGCAGGGGATGGTCTTATGGAGGCAGAGATTGAAATCCTCCCTGCTATCCATGTTGGGTCTCAGAGCTGCATCCCCAGGGAGGATGAGAAGGATGAGAAAGAGCTCCACAGGCAAAGCTTTGTGGGGAAGCACTTGTACAGAACCTGTCTGCGTGAGGTGTGACAGTGACATGATTTCACTTCTGTAGTCAACCTCAAAACCAAACATGAGAACAGAAGATGTCATTTGCCTGGTGATTCTTCAAAGCAGGCTAAGCCCTGTGCCAGCAGCAAAATCAAGGCTAAGAATAAATTTCAGTGGCAGTAACATGTTCCCAGGGGGGGTCGAGGGCTGGAAAGGTGGCTATTTGTTCTGAAGGGGATTTCTTGCAGTAAAGAGGGGCTCTGGCTTTATAGCAATTCCTGACAGGTAGGAAAAGGTGCTGCTTGGACTACTCCAGCCATAAATCTCTCCACCTGGGAACAGAAGTAAGAGGTACTGAAGAGGGTTTACAACAATTCTTACTCTGGGGTGTTGTATTGAGTGTGCCTGGGAGTCTTTGTACCAAAATCATGGCATCATTGCCAAGAAAACCTTGTCCTACCTATTACTCTTTCCCCAAGAAGAAAAGCAGCAAGTGCTTATGGGAGATGAAAGCACAGGGTGTTTTTTTCCCCCTCGGAGTTGACTGTGGTCCTGTGTGTGTTGCTGGGCAGGTTCACAGGGTGACGTGGGATTCCCAGGGGACAGAGGTGCTGCTTGTGCCATCTTCCTGGTGCTGCTGGATCAGGAGGATGCTGGAGGTCTGAAGGCTTTGCTGGAAAGGGGGATTCACACTGGAAGCACCCTTCTAATAGCTGGTGGAGGTCAGTGGGGGAGGCTGTGGTGCAGCTGGGATGCCCTGTCTGCAGCTGCCAGGAGAAATGCCCATGCTGGAAATGCTTTGGAGGCCACCTGGCTCTGAACAGCAGCTGAGATGGATGCTTGAAAATACCTCCTAACCCTTAGTGTGCTGCTGGGGAGCTCTGTGCTGTCAGAGCTGTGCTTTGGGCTTGGCTGGTGAAATATCCCTCATCCCTCCCAGCAACCAGACCAGGAAAAACAAGTGTTTTGGCAAGAATCAGCATCCTGGTCTGGGTGGCTGCTGCTGCTGCTGCAGGGATGTAGCACAAGGAGCCTGTGTTTTCCTAATGAACCATCTGCTCAAAACTCCTTCTCCTAAGGAATAACAATGACCCAGGCTGGCCAAATCAGTGATGTCAGCATTTAGCCCAGCTTGGATACCTTGGAGGTGGAGCAGGGAATGTTCCTTCCCCTTTGTGTGACTGCTGTAGGGATGCTGGGGAGGGGAAATCACCTATTCCCCAACCCATGGGAAAGGGGAACATTTTGCTCCCAGAAAACCTCACTGGCTGCTTAAAAAGAAAGTCTCAAACCCAGCTTGTGTTTGTAGAGTCTAAGGGGGGTTTTCAGGAGGTCTTTGGGCCCCTGTGGCCACTCAGAGGTGGTGATGCCATGTGCCCAGGAATGGGTCTGGACAGGGTGCAGGGACAACTGTGCTCTTCAGCTCAGCTCAGGCAGCAGCTTATGAAATTGCTGTTTATTCTAACAAGAGAATTATGCAAACACTAAGTAAAATTGGCATTGGAGTACTTTCTCCAAAGTACTTATTTTGCCAGTTCCTAAGGAGAAAGATCTTAGAGGAAACAGAGAATAAAACAAATCAAAATAATTAAAGCAACTATTCCACTACATTGCAAATGAGTCTGCAGCCTGGACCAATGCACTTTTAATTGGATTCTGAAGTCCCATGACATGCTCAGAGAGGATGAACCTCTTTGTTTTCATTAACTTTGCCTGAATAAGAAGAGAGAGAGAAGAGCCCTGAAGGGAGGAGGTGGGAGTGAGGGAGAAGAGCAAAGCACCTGGAAGCAGGGATTGGAGTGATGGTTGCTGGCAGCTCCTCCTGGCTGAGATGTGCTGCTGTGGTTTGGGTGGCAACAGGTCCTGCTGGTGGTATCTCTCTGCTCCATCCCTCCCCTGGGCACCCAGGGCAGTTCCTGGGTCCCTTTCTCATCTCAGTTTGCCAGCCCCTGGGGAGGAGATGCTACAAATGATTCGTGTCCCTTCTGCTTCTTGTGTTTTGGATCGTTTTTGTGCTGCTGACTGAGCCTCCTCTCCTGCTTTGCTGCCTGTAGGGCCAGGCTGGTAGGCAGGGAAGGGATGGTAAGGGGCTGGGGAGAGGAGCAGGTTTGTCTTTCTGCACTCCATGGGTCTTCTGAAGGACTGGGCTGTGTTTGTACCAGCTACATGATGACAGGAGCAGCTTTTGTGATTTCCAGCTTTCTCTGACTGTGGCAGCAGAAATAAATCCAAGTTCCCTGGCCATAATCCTCCAGACCTGCCTTTTGCTAAGGGGTGCACCCAGAAGAAGTGAAGTCTGGCAGAGCCATCGGTTCTTCTCAGTGCAAACTCAGATCCTTGAACATTGAGGGTGGTTTTGCCCGTGATGGTTCCATTTCTAGGACTTCTTACCAAATTCCCCTCCTTCTGGGAAAATAATAGAACTGATCTGGCCCTTTTCTTCTTCCTTCTCCTCATCATCCCAGGGTAGCTGAGCTGAGATGCTACTGTGGATGTGGAGAGGCTGAGCTGAATCTGTGGGCTCACTATGTAGTTGAGCCAGTTATTCCCTGAGTGCCTGGGTGGGAAAATAATTTTCCCTGGTTCTTCTCCAGCCATATGCTTTTATTCCTGAATTCCAGTGCTCCTGACTGCCAGATCTGATTGATTTTTTTTTTTTTTTTTTTTTTCTTGCACTCATTCAACCTGGAAAACTTTTTCTTTTGGTCACCTTTGAGGTATTTAACAGTCTGACTTGATGATTTTAGAAGTCTTTTCCAACCTAAATGAGTCTATGGACTAAATGAGGCTGGACCCCAACCTTGCTCCCACACCAATCAAAGCCGAGAAACAGAAAAAACCATGGTCATGGGGTGGGTGATGATGGTGAGTTGTGCCAGGACTTTCTGGTGACCCAAGGGGACCCTGAGCAGGGCACTGCGAGCCCCGGACTTCTGTGGTTCACTTCGGTGGTGGAAGGTTTTCCAAGCCCCTCATGAAATCACCTCGGTGCTATTTCTGGGAAGCACTCGGAGCTCGGATTTGTGTCTCAGACACAAAGTGAGGGGAGATGGGCTGGAGTCACGGTGCGGGAGCAGGTTTCTCAGCACAAAAGCAGGGTATGGAATTCAGGGTGATCCGAAGGAGGCCATAGAAATGCAAATCAACCTCATTAACATGCTGCAGAACCTGCTGTCGGCAGGAGCGACGTGTCCCCTGGGTCGAGCCGGGTCTTGGAGTGTGCTGGGGGATGAGGCTCCAAGGTGGTTTTTTTTGATGGGAGAATCTTAGATCTGGTCAAGATTTTATTTCGTGATGGAGTCAGGGTGGGTGTGAAGTTAGTGCTTGTATCTGTGTGTGTGTGAAATCCTGAATTCCTGCCCAAAAATAAGACCTTGCTTGTGTCTCTGGTGATGCCACAAGATGCTGCTGCTCAGGAGGGGAGTGAACACGGTTCCCCTGTATTCTTCTCGTGGCATTTTGTGGCTGAAAAGAACACGAAAAAGCAGCAGGAAAAGACCCCCCCAAGCTCTCTGCTGTCCATTGAACCCCATTTTTGGGGGATCCCAAGTCCCCGGGGACCCGACATCCCTGTTTTTGGGTAGCCGCAGTTCCTCCGCTGCATCCCTGCCTGATGTGCTCGCTCTGCCCAGCCCCATGTCCGTAAACAAAGCCACGCAGAAGCCTCCCAGAATTGCTTTTTCATCCCCAAAACAGCAGAAAGCGACAGAGTTTAGCAGCGTTTTGTGCGAGGGGAATGAGTGACAACGGCATCTCCCGGCGAGAGGCACAAAGCGCCGGGTTTCAGGCAGGAGGAGATGTTTCCATTCTTGCCAGGATCCACAACCTGTATTTTCCCAGTTAAATCGCTGCGATCTGATTGAAACCCACCTGGCGAAGAGCTCGTTCTTGAAGTGCCACGCTGCTCCAAATTACACAGCCTTTTGATATTCCTAAATAACTCGCGTGGTAAAAATTAACGCCTGAGAAGGGCAAACACTTCAGAGCTCTCTGCCACCCCCTTCAATAATGAACAACTTTTAGGTGAAGCTGGGGAAGCCTTGAGCAATTAATTCCTTGAAGGCTGGAGGCTTTGAGGACTCAGGGAAGGGTGCACCGAGGAAAACGAGTCCATGGGGCTCGTGGGTGTGATTTCCTACACTGAATTTTACCTGCTTGTGTTGCTTTTATTTCTCTCTGCAGGTAGAACCACCCTGAGATAGGGATCAAAATCCATCCCCGTGTCTCCACCTCTCTGCTGAGCAGGATTCTGCCTGGAAGCAGCTGCCTGTCCCCAGTTCCCACTTTCTTCCCATTGGTTTCTGGTGCAACCTGCCCTCCCACGGGCATCACCTCTGCAGAGCTGCTGGTTGCAAAATGTTTGTTATTTCAACCTACTTGGCTGCCTTCACTTACAGGCCCTTGCAGGTGCCCCCCAGCTCCTCCTGGCCAGGGATAAACCCAATGCAGAGGGAGAAATCCTTGCTGATGAGTAGCAAAAAAAATGTGTTCTCATTCCACTCTCCCAAGAGCTGTGATCGTGTCAGGACACGGCAGCCCAAATTGCTGGGGGAGGGTTTGGGTGGAGAAGAAGTTTTTTCCTTCTTCACTATTCCCATCTGGACAGTTGACCATCAGGATATTTCCAGCTGGCATCTCCCAAAGCCCAGGAGGCAGCTCCCCTGCACCCCACCGTGGTTTCACTCAGAGCCAGGTTTGCTCCTGACATGTTTTGTCACCTCTCAGCTGCTTCTCTCAAGCATGGCAGTTAAAATGTACCTTTTAGTGAGAAGTGCCAGGAGGAAATTGAAACGTTTTTCCTCTTTTCTAATCAAAGTCGAGGGCTTTTTTTTTTTTTTCACTCAACTGTGTGCCTGTGATCTGGAGTTTTTAAGAAACTACAGAATAACTTGGTGCTCAACAGATGTCAGGGAGCACTTGGTGCAGAAATCTACCAAACTGGTACTGCTGGAGTCTCATGAAATGACTGGGAACAGACCAGGAATGTGTCCCACTCTCATTTTATTTATTGCACAGAAACTTCACCTTATTTTCTGTATCCTAAACTTCCCAACTTACATCTTCAGAGTCTGGCTTCTCCGAACCACTGAAGGACAAATGGTTAAATGGCACAAATCTGCCCATTGCAGCACAATAAAAAAATCCCAAATGTATTTGCCCAGTGTATTTATTGGTTTTCCTAGGAGGGACCTGCATGTGAAAGGATTGTGGTGCTGGAGCTGAGATGCAGGTACATATGGGGCTGGAGATGGTGACCCAAACCAGAAGGTTGTGTGGCCACAGGCAGAGGATGTGCTGGGCTTTTCACATGGATCTGCCTGCTCCTCTGGGCTCAGCCACTGCTGTTAAAATGAGATTTTTAGCATTCCTCTCCCCTCCTGTAGTTCTATGTGGGATAGGCGAGACAAATCTGGAGCAGTTGACAACTCTCTGGAGGGGTCCTGCCATTGAGAAAACCCAGTTTGGAAGGAGATGGGAGCATGAGAGCTGCCTGTCTCCTGGTTTTAGACAGCTGCTCATCAACTTAATAGCAATAAATGAACTCCCAGGTGGTCTTAACAGTGTCTTTGGGACGTCCCTGTGCTGGGAAGCTGCTTGGGTAGTTGAGTTTATCTTTTTTTCTTTCTTATTGGTGATTAGACTTTTAAAATAGCCTCCGTTTTCCCTGCAGCTCCAAGGCTGGATGGGTTGGAAGTTCCAGACGGTCCCTGAGCTTTGCTATTCAATTGTTATAGCTCAGCCATAAAGGGAGAAAAAAACCCCAGTATCTAACTAGCAAATGCACCAGCTGTAGCTGGAGATAAAGCCCTCAGCTAATGTCACTAAATGCAAGCCCTGCCCTGGTTTACACATGAAGGAGCTGCCCTGCAGCTCCCATCCCATCTGGGCTGGAGCTGCATCTCATGGCAGCAGCTCTCCAGAAATTCAGGCTGGTTACAGCCACAGGAGCACCGAGAGCCTTGTGCAGGGCAGGATTTAGTCTGGAGGGAGCATCTCTGAGTCCCAGCATGGTTGAGGTTGGGAGGATTCTCTGGGGATCAAGTGGTGTCACCCCCTGCTCCAGCAGGGTCACCCAGAGCAGGGGGCCCAGGATCCCATTATCCAGGGGGGTTGGGATCTCTCCAGAGCAGGAGACTCCACAACCTCTCTGGGCAGCCTGGCACAGGCTCTGACACCCTCACACCAAAGAACTTTCTCCTCCTGGGTGCCAGCTGGTGCCCAGTGCCCCTTGTCCTGTGGCTGGGCACCCCTGACCAGAGTCTAGCCCCCTCCTCTTGCCCCTCAGAGCCCTTTATCTCTTGCTCAGCATTGCTCAGCTCCCCTCTCAGGCTGCTCTTCTCCAGCTGAAGAGTCCCAGGTCTCTGGCACAGAGTTGCTCCAGCTCCTCAGCATCTTCTCAGCCTCTTCTGGACTCTCTCCCAGTAATTCCGTGTCAGTCCACAGCTTGCTGGGCACCTTGGGCGGGGGCAGGGGCTGGAGGGGCAGCAGCCCAGAGCTCTCACTGCGGCTCTCGACGTGTCCCTGCGATTCCTGCCGGGAGGAGCAGACGGCAGCTGGAAGCACGGAGGGAAAAACACAACTCCGGCGGCTGACTCACGCCTGCTGGTGTTCCTTGCCATGTGTTATAATCACCGAGAAATGCTTTGCCTGCGGTATCATTTTCCTTAAATATATCATTAGAGAAAATGACAGCCCAAACGGTGGGAGGATGCTAATGGCTCCGGAGTGGCAGACGGCTGCAGAAAATAGTTCCCTGGCAAACACGGAGCAGGTGGGAGCTCGGAAAGGAGGGAAGGAGACGGGCCAGGCATGGGATGTGCTCAGGTGATGCTGAACGGAGGGGCACGGCCACCAGCTTGGAGCTGGGACAACCTTTCTCCTTCCCATCCCCTTGGGAAACCCTTCCCTGCGGGCGAGTCTGGAGGGAGTGGGGAGAAGAGGAGGCGAATGGCCCAGAGAAGGCTCTGCAGGCTCAGAGGAAAGAGAAAATAAATCAGTTTTAACAGCGTGTGATGGACGAAACCCTTGGCAAAGCACTGCCAGGGCTGCCTCCTGCTCCCTCCCGCTGCCGGACTCCCCATCACTGCCCCGAGCTGAGTATCTGGAGGAGGGTTTGCGGTCCTGACCCCCTGCTACCCCAACCAGGAGGTGTGGGAAGGAAAATCCTTCTCCTCCTCCTCCATCAGAAAGCCCCGAGATGCTCTTGGTGTGCAGTGCATCACTCGGATTCTTTCCACCCCTTGCCTCCCTCTTTTTATTGCACGAAAAATAGCAAAAAAAACCCCAAACCAGTGTGCCTTGAACTTTGCAGCTCCCGGGGTTTGTTGTTTTCATCGCTCCTCTGTCCTCAAAAAAAATAAAAATCTTCTATTTCTCTAAGAAACAATAAAAAAAAGGCTGACCTTTAATTTCCACGCAGTTCCCAGGGATGCTGCACGAACACCGCGTTATCCTGGTGGATAAAGGTCTTCTGCCTCGCACTTCAAGGTTCTGGTGCTTCGAGCTTCTTGGACTCTCTTTGTAATTGAAATTGCTCCTCTCCGAGAGCAATTAGCCATGTGAGTGGCTCTCGCTTTGGGACAGTTAATTGCCCCTAGCCACACGCTGCTCACATCAAACGCCGATGGCCACGTGGAGCCTGCAATGCCCTTTTCATCAGAAGCTGGTGTGGAGAGAAGAGCTCTTTTAAAGGGAGAAACTTGTGGAAATAGTGGGTTTTTTTCAATTAAACCTACAGCTTCGAGCCTTCCCTGAGAGGAGGGAGGCTGGGCCCTACTTTACTGGGAGGGTGGAAACCCTTTCTGCCTGTGGCACTGCCCCATCCTCTGGTAAAACCAGTGGGAATTATTCCCATCTCCCATCCTTTGAGCTTCAGCACACTCAGCTGTCTCACCTCAAGAGATCTGCCCTTTTCCTCTGCACTTGTAACAAACAATCCTGTCTCCTCTCAAAAAAAAAATGCTTTTTGCTTTTAATTTTTTTTTTATGCTCAGCTTTCAGGTTTCCTGCTCTTCTTCCCCCACCTACATGGTGCATGGGGA
This sequence comes from Corythornis vintsioides, assembly GCA_025447755.1. Taxonomy (NCBI): domain Eukaryota; kingdom Metazoa; phylum Chordata; class Aves; order Coraciiformes; family Alcedinidae; genus Corythornis; species Corythornis vintsioides. The sequence continues at coordinate 71,042 of JAOEGS010005264.1, forward strand.
GGCTTGGGTGGTGCCCAAAAAAGCCCAGGGTGCTGAGCAGGGAGATGGTGGCTGTGTGTGGCACATCTTGCAGCCACCCAGGCCGAGCATCTTGGCCTCTTCCAACCATCTCAGAAGATCTAAGTGCTCTGGGCAAAATGTTTTGTGGCTGCAGTGTAGGCTGAGAGCTGGGAGGGAGGAGAGGGAGAGCAATGCACCTACCCAGGAGATATTGAAAGGGATTAATTTTAGTTTCTCTAATTATTTCTTTGCATATTCACATTTCTGGGAATGTGACCTCGCTTCTGGCACCAGTCTGGGATGAAGGGCAGATTTATGCCTCCCCTGAGGGGGATGGAGCTGTGCTTTCCCCTGACATGTTTGGTTCCTGGGTAGGAATATTTATAACACCCTGGCCACCCTCCCCAGGTCTTTGCTTGGTGGTGCTACCAGCAAAGAGGGGGACCTGTTGTGTTGCCTCCAGCACAGCAGATGGAGAGAAAAGGGATTTGTTTACTATAAAAGGGCTGGGAACATCCCCAAACTCTCCCCTCTGCCAGCAGCAGCAGTTGGGGAAGGGAAAGCACTTCAAAATGATGGGATTTGTTGACTGACATTAATGTTTTATCTCCTCCATGACTGCTGCATGGAATTGGTGTTTCTAGCTCGTGGTGCTCCCAGGCAGGGAGTTTCCAAGGGGATAAATCAGCTCCTGTTTCTGCACGTGGGACCCTGAGGAGACACCGTGGCCATTCCCTCAGCTTTCAGTTGTTCCCTCCTTCAAACTTGGCTTAACAGAATTTATTTACTTGCAGAAGGGTTTTCTTCTGAAGCCAGTAGGATTTGAAGTGAGATGGCAGCGAGTTGTCGTGGTTCGTGTGGGAGGGATGGATTGATCACAAGAAAAGTGTTTTCTTTTCAAAGGCTGATAAACAGCCTGTGCTGTGAATAACTTCACACACTCAAGCAAAGCCTGACCCTCTGAGAGGTTGGGGTTTTTTTTCACCGTGGATCTGTGAGTTAAATAACATTTCTGTAAAGCTACCAAAATAAATAGCAAACCAACAAGAATCTCTTGTTCCTATTCAGGCAGCTAAGAAGTTGCTGGGTTATTTCTTGAGCAAAATTTGAAACACTTGCAGTGGCTGTTAAGGAAAAAAGGGTCAGTTGTGTGGAACCAGTTGGCAAATCAAGGGGGAGGGTGGATCACTCAGTCCCACCCAATTCCTTGTTGATCTTCTGAGGTGGTAGAAATGATGATGATAAAGGTAAGTTAGGTTGCTAGAGGAGCTTTTCCACCCATGGAGACTTTGCTCAGCACCCAGGTATGACGTGGCTCTGGGGTGAGGAATGGGAGTGTGGGTGAAGCTGCCTTTGCACGAGCTATTTTTGTGTGCAGTGCCTTCTAACTCTAATTCTCCTTAATTTTCCTTTGGCAATTCTTCATGCTTGGCGTGTGATGGAGCAGGCGTGAGATGCTCTTTGATGCAATTACAGCTAGGAAGCAGGAATGGGCTGCAATACCTGATTTAAATTCCAAGCTTCCTTCAAGACAGATGAAAGCAGCCACTCGGATAGCTGCTGGCTCCTGAGCTTTTTGTCTCTGCTATCAGCACAGGATCTCAGATTTGCTCCTTGGCTGGGTGATATCACCAGGCTCCCAGCTCCAGGCTGCCTTGAGGGGGTTTGGGGGTGGGTTGCTGTTTTGCTTTCACTCTTTCTGCTACTTAATACCAATTGAAAAGCATCAAGTTTTGTCTGGGAGTGCCAGTTAGTGAAGCTACACTGAGGTCACTTCATTAGCTACCCGAGGGCAGGAGAAAGTGAGATGGGTTGTGAGGTTGGTTAGTTCTGCTCTGAAGCTGAAAGGAAAAAAACCTTCAACAAGAAGCTGAAAGGAAAAAAACCTTCAACAAGCAGACATTTGGTGGCTGATTTACCTCCATGCCCAGTGCTCATCCTGGAGGAAAGAATTGAAATAGCATTTGCAGCTGAACTAATGGCAGACTGATTATAGCTTTCTGTTTGGCTTCCCCTGCTTATCTCATCCCTCAACTCTTAAAAGGTTTGGTGGTTTGCCCACGCTCCAGCAGTGCACATCAGCTCTCCTGCTTGATTTGTCTGCTCCCAAACCTTCCTCCTTCTCCTCATCCAGCTGCTGTGAGAGGGACTTGGCTCCTGGCAGGGCCAGATGGGCTTCTGGAAACCTTCAGCATCTCAGCTGCTGCTGCTAAATAGACATTTATATTAAATATATATTATTTTTATTGCTGCTTTCACTAAATAAATAGTTAGGGTATATCCACTTGGTTGTCAAGAAAACTGGAGATAGAAGAAGTAGGAAAAAATAGGAAAAATATAGGAAATTGAATAGGAAAAAATATAATAATAGAAAAACCCCTGTAGGAGGGATGTAGAAGTTCTGCCCTGAGGTCCACCCATCTGGTCAGCATTAGCCATATCTTTATTAATTCCTGGCAGATACATGGGATCCCTCCTGCTGAGACACCTGCATGTCACAGGGATGTTTAAACTCTTTGTGTTTAAAGTTTATCTGCCTGAGAAGTAAATAAGGATGTCACAAATCTCTCACATCGTAGAGAGGCACCAGAAAAGAGTTGCCTCTTGAGGCTTCTCTCAACTCATGCTTGTTTTTCTAATGTCTCCGACTCACATGTGTTTAAAAGAGCAGCTGAGTGTGTTTTCCTGAAACCAGTAGGACTGGGAATCCCTGAGGTGGTCCTGGGGTGATCCACACCTCTAATCAGGGGGTGCTGCCCTAGCTGGGAATTCCCTCTCCAAGGAGGACCTGCCTTCTGCTGCTCTCCAATAGCTCTTATATCACCCAGAAAAGAACCCAAACAAATCAACGAATCCACAAAATGACTCACTGAAGTGAGGGGCAGGTGGAATTACATGTTATCTTATGTCTTGCTGAGATGTTTGGAATTAACAGAATTAGCTAATTAGGCAAAAATCTCTGCTCCATCCTGCAATTACCAGCCCCAGGCACTGGCGGGTGGGAGCAGCCTGGAGAATTCACCCTGCTCTGAGTCTTGGAAGTGACATGAAATCCCCCCAGCAGAAATTAATGTCTCTGCAGGTCACAAGAAATCCTTAGGTTTTTTTTTTAAAAAAAAAAAAAAAAAAAAAAAGACCAAAAAAAACCCCAAAATGAACAAACCTGGTTTACATCTGCATGGAGAAGAGCAGCTGTTCAATTTAGGTCCCAATCTCTAGGTGCAAACTGCCTGGTTATTGGAGGTGTTGGTAACTCACCAGAACCAGGTCAGTGATCAAAGCCAAGTTGTCATGTCCCTGTCTGTGAATATAAACTGTGAGATCCTGAGCTCACTTAAATTCTGCACTGGGGCTGCTGTGGCTTCATCTGGAAGCTCCTCTGCCTCAGAATAGAATCCCAGAGTGGTTTGGGTGGGATTGGATTTTTAAAGTCCAGTGCAAATCCCAGGCAGGGAGCAGTGACATCTGCAGCCAGAGCAGGGTGCTCAGAGCCCCCCCAACCTCCCCTGGGATGGTGCCAGGGATGGGGCAGCCACCACCTCTCTGGGCAACCTGGGCCAGGCTCTCACCATCTTCAGCAGCAGAAATTTCTTCTCAGATCCTTTGGGCATCTGCACTTTGCTATTTTTTTCAGGAAGGTGGAAACAGAGCTCAAAGGGACCACAAAAAGTTGGGTGTCACCTAGTTAATTATCTTTTATGGAGGCAGTTACTCCATGAGGCCATCAAGGGATGAAGGAGAGTCCTGCTGACTTGCTACAAGCATGAGAAAGCTCTTTAATCTCACGGAGTCAATGAGCAACTTCTCCCATTTTCTTCTTACTCAGGAACAGGAGGTGAAACCTCCTTTGCCCTCCACCCTGGCTGAGTGAGGCTGCAGTGCAGCTTGGATGGGGACTTGCTGAACCTCCCAGCCCTGCAAGAACATCCAGCTCAGGCAATTTATCATCATTATTATTATTATAATAACTGAAAACCGAGCTGGTAAAACCCTGCAGGAAGGAGATTTGTCTCCTTGGCACAGGCAGAGAAGGGATTAACCTCTTGTCTCTGTTCTGCTGAAGGAGCCAGGGTTGGAAGAGCTGTGCTTTGGGAGGTGGCTCTTGGGAGAAAGACAGCTGGAAACATTTCCTCTAGGCACGTGAGGTCCTGTCTTTGGACTTCTGAGCAGGATTGTATCCCACAGTGTGGTGCTGGACCACGGGGCAGCCCTGGGAGCTGGCGGGGGTGCTTGTGAAAATGAGTCTGTGCTCTGCTGCACTGGCCTCGTCCCTAAAAGCAGCTGGTGATGGGCAACTTCTACTGTTCCTGGCTGTATAGAACAGCATATTCCTGTTCTAATACAGAGTTTTCTTTCTAATTTCTCTTTGCTGACAAGAGCAGATTCCTCCCTCTCCAGGGTGACTAGAAGGTGCCTCGAGTCACTGTAAAAACAAGTGATGTTCTGTGGCAAATCAGTTCTCCCTTTTACCTTGTTTCTCATGGTACATCCCCGTGTGCATCGCATGGTGAGGAACTGATGAAGCAGGGTTAGGGCAGCCCCGTGGGCTCCTCTGCTGAGCATCACCAGCAGCCAGGCCTGGGGGAGTTATTCCTGACATATTTCTGGGCTTTCATTCAATTTGCCAATTAATTTAGCTGTTCTCAGTTGCACTGAGTGAGTCTGGCGTGTACCTGTGACTGAGACTGAGGTACCATCCAGACACTGAGGGAATTGCAATGGAACTGTGGAATCCCTTAAGCTTATTAGTGAGTAATGGTGTCAGCAGAGCTGGCAGCAAGAACACTTTAATTTTCCTAAAAGGTCTGTGTAACACAATGGCTGGCTTGCTTACTATAGTACAAATGACAGATAACTCCTTGCCAGGGAAAGCTTAAAGTTGTTTTCCAACAAACTGACTTTTTTCTTCACGATTCCTTAGGCTCTTATCTCCCATTCCAGGCTAAGGGATGCTAAACTTGAAATATTTGAAACATTCAAAGTTGGGAGAAGCATTGAGAAGAGGTCCCAGGATGGGAGGCGGGGACAAGTCTTGTGTGTCTGCAGGAGTTTTACTGCAATCAGGGGAGAAATCAGCTGAAATCAACTTTATTGGTGCATTGCTGTGTGGCCTTCCCACGGAATCCGTTATGAATCAAAAGAGCAATGAAAGTTTCAATGTCCCCTCCAGGTCCTGTAAAATGACAACAAACTCTTTGGGTCTGGTTGTCCCAGGGTGCAAAGAGAGCTCTCGTGGCTAAAACAATGATCCTGCCACAGAGTTTAGATCATTTGGGGATGGGGTGGAGGGTCTTTGTGGTGAGAATCACACCTATCCCAGGGGTCTTTCCCCAGTTCTGAGCAGCTTTAATTTGCAGGGTTTTGCTGGCAGCATCCCAGCCGACCAGCTCTGCCCTCAAAGGATGCAGTTGGGATCTGAGCCAGCACAGGACAAGCTGCAGATTTCACTGATGCAGGAAAAACTCGGTTTTTCCTTTGGCAAATCTTTAGGAGCTCAGCCTTAAGTTTCTGCAAACACTCCTGACAGGGACAGAACCTGAGCTTTGTGAGCCTTTCCAAGCCCAGTAATAACCAGAGAGAGTAAATACAGGTAGTTAAGCAATGTTAGGGTTTGGGGGATACCAGCAATAGCCTCCTTTTTTTCTGGTCTATTAGAAGGATTGAGAGGGTGAAATTGGGAGCACTGCTCCTGCCTCCCCCCTGTGATGCCTTTCCCTCGGTGGATTAATAAACGATTCAAGGAGACCATGCACAAGCTGTTTGGGTTTTTAAATCTTTATTTATTTAGGTTTGGTTTGGGGTTGGTTTTTTCTTTTTCCACTCTTTTTATTTAGTTTAAATTTTATTTTATTTGTTTAACACGAGCCTTTGGGAACATAATGCTAAAAATATTATTAAGGAGCCATTGACCGTAGATGCCCTGCAGATTTTTCCTGATAAATGCTGCTGCCTATTGCAGAGAGATTAAATACAGGCCAATTGACAATATATTCCTAGGAAGAGTGGGTGAAGCTGCTGAAGAAAAGACCTTCAGCCAGTCAGTCAGTGATGTCCTTTGTCCCTGGCGTGATCACTCAAGGTCTGTGGGGACACCAGGTTCCCGGGGAGAGCTGTGGCTTCGTGGATGGCTCTTGTCTGCAGAGCATGGAATTGGATGAGAACATTGTGGCCTCGGAGCTTTGTGAATAACTTGCTGCCTGTGCTGTGTTGGGAGGTGGGGTGGGAAGAGCTCGTGTCGTGTTTGCTCAAGGAAAAGGGCTGAGAAAGGGGAGAACTGCTCCAGAGAAGGGTTCTGAGGTGGTGATGGGGATGAGGGTGGCTGCAGCTGGATTTAGGAGTGAAAGAGAAGCTGATTCTCATTTTCACAGCAGAGTGGGTGTGATGTGGTGACCTGGGAGTCTGCAGAGCTGTCTGTTTAGGAGCAATGTCCCCTTTCCTTGCTGTTTCTCAGGTGGTTTGGCTTTCCTCCTTGTGTGTGCCCCACTCCAATTTGCTGCTGCTGGGCATCCCAATAACTAACTTCTGGGTGCTGTCCTATCATGGAAGGAGGTGCTGGAGCACTGATGAACAAGCACCACACCTCCCAGTGTCCCCAATCTGCCAACTGTCTATGCACATCCCTAATCTGATGCAGAGCCCTTAGCAGCCCAGAGCTGGTCGTTGAACCCGGGCATTTAGCCAAGGTTTAGTTGCAGGGTAGCAGCGTTTGCACGTTTTAATGGAGCAAAATCCTGCCTGGGTGATCCTGGGTGGGGTGATCTCTGCATCCACGTGGGCTGAGATGTGCTACCTGATCGTGTAATGAGAGTAGGGTAAAAAAAACCAACCCAAACAGCTCTGTTGCTTTTCCAGAAGGCTGCTGGATGTGCTTCATCAAAGCCTGGAGTTGCTATTTTTCCTCTCTGGCTGCAAATTGTTCTGAGTGACAGCGTACTAAAGACCCTCCACCAAGCTAAGTGGAATCGGATAGATAACTGACCTTCCCAGGGAGCTGAAATTACCTGCTGGTTGACTCTATGGCTCTCGAAACTCAGGTGGCATCTCGCATGGGTAGCTCTGCTCAGGTCCCACCCAGTGCTGCACCTCTGGGTGTATCCAAGGCCAGCGCAATTGAAGTGTCATCACTTGAGGTGACTTCAGGACATCCCCTCGATGCTGCAGCTGGGTATGGGGTACCCTTCCTCCCCGCACCTTGCTCCTGCAGCTGAGTTGGTGCTGGAAAAGACAATATATTTAAGGCGAAGATGCCCAGATGCCACCCGGGTGGTGGAGAGTGGTGCCAACCCCAGCTCCGAACTGTTCTCCGCGGCGGTGGGAGGGGGCTCGTTAGCTCTGATTAGAAAATTTGCGATTCCAACGAGGCCTTTCATCTCCTCCCTGGCTTCTGCTCTGCATATTTGATGCCTTTCTCTTAACGAGAGGGCGCGAATGTGAAGATGTTAGAATAACATTGCCCCAAGGTTCTTGCGCTAATGACCGTCTGAGCGGTTCGGGATTTAACAAAAGGTACAGAACAATTAAGCCGTGATTAACAGCCGAGTGTTTCTGTAATTACAGAGCTAGGTTTCGCGACGCTGTTTGCTGCCTTTCCTAAAACGCAAAGAAATCCAGTTGCAGAGACTGGAAAACCTCACTGGGGATGCGTGGGAAAGCAGAGATGGTGCTGCTGGCTCCTGAGAAGACCCGAGTGGAACCCGGCTCTGAGTTATGATGCAGAACCCGGGCTCCCAATGGGATGTGGAGCATCATTAACATACCCTGACGAGATTATCTGGTATCTTTCGGTGCGAGTGTTGCAGTTATTATATATATTATTATTGCAGTTATTATATATTATTATATATATTATATTATTATCTATATATTGCAGTGCCGGGAACAACTAAATGCAGTGAAAAGCATTTTAAAAATTGCTTTTTTCCATCACCCAACGTGGCAGAGTTTTGTCATCTCCCAGCTCATCTTGAAGGATCCACCTTGCTGTGTAAAAAAAGATTTTTGTGTGGGGGGAATATCTTGGTGAATAGAAGAGACCATCACTTCACGTTTTAAGTACAAAGGCTCCTGAAAGCAGTTTTGAGAATTAAATGAGAGGAATTAGATTAGGGCAGCAGGATAGAGAAATTAAAAGCTTTAGAGGGAAAATATCATCTTCTGTGAAGTGTGAGGAAGCAGCTCTGGAGGATGCTGGGCACCCTTTGCTGCCCGTGTAGCTGGGAGGTGCCACATCAGTGTACTGGGGAACTGGACCCTCTGCATCCATCTCTACAGATCTGCCAAACCTACGGAAGAGGAAGGGTAAAACACAAGCAGTTTAATTTTTGGGTAGTGCCAGAAATATCTCTGCTAGGCTTCTGGGCATTAAAAAAAAAAAAAATAATAAATAAATTAAAGTCTTGGTTTTTTTTCTTGCCAGCACCAAGAGGCTGAACAGATTTGCCTAAGGCTGAAGCTCCAGCCCGGTTGGGTTGTGTCCAGGGACTGGTGAGTCCCATGGGATGAAGGGTGGTTCAGCTGTATCCCTCCTGAGTCTTTGCCTAAAAGCTCCTGAGGTCGTTGGTAGGTTATTTATAAGCAATCAGAAATCAGGAGTGATTTGTTATTACTGAGAGATGCTAATTCAGATTCTGGAGGGGATTCATTAGCTGAAATGGCTTTACTGTGTACGACTTGATAACAGCCTCTGGGTGCAGCACTTCTGGCTTCAGAGGGGTGTCTGATGGCTTTGGGAGCAGGAAGGAGACCAAAATAGCAGCAGTTTGCTACCAACAGTTCTCCTTGTTGTATTTTTCTCCTTGATGTCTTACTGTAGGGTCTCCCACACCACCCTCAAGGAGCGAATCCTCTCCCCAGAGGGGATGTTTTCCTTCCATAGCTTCTTTTCACACCACTTTATTTCCCCCCCTGGTGTCACCACAGGGTTGTGGAGCTTGCAGGAGACACCACCAGCAAGGAACCAGCTCTTATCCATTTGGGACAGTGCAAGACGAGGATGGGAGGGAATAAAAATCCATCCAGTAATAAAATAAATAGGCAGCAGGGCTACAAATCATTCTGTTCCTCTTGGCAGAGGAGTTGCCTATTGAAGAAAATTGGGCAATTGCTGTTGCTGCCAGCAGTGAGGTGCTTTTGGATGGACAAGGTGGCAGAGCTAATTTTCAATCCTGCTGGGACAGAGAAAGCTGTAAATTACAAAAGGTGGAAAATGCCAGAATAGAGAGATTTGAGGAAAAAAAAAAAAAGAAATAAATACATAGGTTTCTTCCCTTGAAAGATTTCTAGTGATATGAAAGAGGCCTGGTTCTGAGCTAAAAAAAAAAGACTGGCCATCCTCCTTGTATTTCACGAGTGCTCACTTACTGCTGGCACAAAAAAAATTATTGCTGATATACACCTGAGAGGAAAAAAACCCCACAACCCTCTGCCTTTATTTTTCCTTTCCAGTTTCTTCCCTTTGTGTTTCATCAGCTCCATGGTAGGATCAGCTCATTATTCAGCCACTGCTGCTGATTCTCTGTCATTCCCAGAAAGCCTGAAGGAGGAGCAAGGTGGATATGAAATGGGGCTGTCAGGGGCCAGCAGAGCAGAGGGGACATCATCCTCTGGAGCTGGGACTTGCCAGGGAGTCTCAGCTCTCCTTGGCACATCTGGGATGTTCAGTTCTTCCCCTTATTGATTCCCTCGTGTCTAAGAATAGGGTTGAGCTCCCGTTTACTGGTGGGTATTAATGGAGGGTTCTTCCTTTATCCAAGTGCCTGAGTTTGTGAAATTTTAAGGAATTTAATTAGCTGGAGGTTGTGACTCTCACCCTGTGTGGAGGAGCTGAGTTGTGGGGTGCACAGAGCAGCCAGAGCTGCTCCACCAGCTGGGTGGGCACTAAAAGGTTGGTGCTGTGAGATGTGGAGTCAGCTCAGGGACCTGCCCCTTGTCCCCAGGGCTGGCTCAGGGACCTGCTCCTTGTCCCCATGGCTGGTAGTCTGGAAATGAGCTGCCACTTGCTCATGCCTTCCCTAGTTGCAGCCTGGCAGGGTCTCAGAAATGCTCTGACCTGCAAATAAAATCCTGGCTCAATTTGGCACTTAAAAAGAATAAACAAAGGAGGAAAAACACCCGTAGAAGGGAAAGTGATGCTGCTGGTGTTGGGTTTTACTTCACTCAAGCCCTGCCTGATGTGCTGGAGAGCTGAAGCTCTCTGTGTTGCCTTTCCTTAGTGTTTGGCAGGATCTTTAGGAGCAGGATTAACTCGACATGGATATTGTTATGCTAGTAGAACTATTGCTGCTGCCAGGCTCTGCCTGAAATCTGCCTGATGTAAGGGACTGTGGGGAGAGGGGATGGGGCAGGAGTGTGAAGGTGATGGGCAGCCTGTCATGCTAATGAGCCTCACAGCATCGAGGGAAGATTTCAGCATTTCAGTTTGGCTGGAGAAGGGGGGGGTCTGATTTTTCCAATGGCTTTTGGCCCATGGACAGCCTCTGATGTAAGCCCAGCTGGGAATAAGGATACCTGGGGACATTCTGCAGCAGAAATAATTTCCCAGGTTGGGATGCTGAGGAAGCTGAAGCAGTGCTTGCTATTCTGAAGCCTTCCCTGCTCCATTTCCAGGTGAGATCATTCCCAACCTTGTGCCAACCCCGGATCATGGCTTGGCAGGGGATGTGCTGAAGGGGAGTGAATCCAACTCGGACATCACTAACAGAAATTTTCCTTACTTTAATAGAATTAAGGTATTTGTAAGATACTGGTTTTAGAAGCACAAAATGTTCAAGAACATGCCATCTCTTCTGGTGATTTGTTTTATTGCTGAATTATCTTGAATATGAATAAGACCTTGGTCTATGCCCAGTTTGACTATGCCAGTGTTCAAACTACAGGACTGAAAAGGTTTTGCTGGACTTTTTTCCCTGCATGGAAAGAAATAGAATTGCAAAGCAGGTCCAAATGGTTCCTTTTGTGCTGTAATTGCACAGTTGAGGTTTGTGCTTCCTGTGCAGCTTCCATCCCTGGAATCAGATTATTATGTCCCTGGGAGCTGCTGATGGGAGTCCAGCACCCCGGGAGCTGGTGATTTCCCCCCTTGGGGCAGTAAGAACTAGATGGAGGTGGGAATCACAAGGATGATGTGTCCCATAGAGATTCATTCCTCCAGAAGCAACAGGAATGAAAAGCTGGGTGGAGATAGAATCAAGAAAATATAAGCTAGACCCAGCAATCAGGCTGCAGGTCACCACCTGGGAAGATGCTCTGGTTCACCCCAGTCTTTCCAACACTGCAGCACTTCCATTTAACTCCCAGCCCTTTGTTTATTTCTTTCATCTGCAATGAGCTGAGCTATGCACTGAGAAAGGAACTGCCACGTTTAAAAAGACAACAGAATGGATGCACTTTAAAGCAGGTGGTGGGAGATGTGAGAGGCAGCTCTGAAGTGCCTGGACCCCCCCTGGTGCAGCCCCGGGTTGATGCAGACTGGTCAATGCCTCAGGGCAATGCTGTGGTTATGGTGGTGGCAGGGAAATGAAAGGTTTCTCTTTATTTTTGGGTTTGCTGTTTCAAAAGGAGGACAAAATAAGTGCCAGTCAACAAAGCTTTTACCTCCTTGCCTGTTGTGTAACGTAGAGGTGGTTTGTGATGGAGAAAAGGTGACCTCGACTCCACCTCAGCTCTGGGGAAGCTGGAATTAAAACCATGTGAATACTGGATTATTTTCCTGTTTGGCTTCAGGAGGACCAAGTGCTAATTTCGTTTGGGGTTCATTTACAAAGGTAGTTTTTCTTCAGTTTAGGTTGTAATGGGGAAAAAAATAACCTCAGCAAAGAGAGGGCTTCAAAAAGCCACTAACTTCTGTCCATGGCAAACCCTACTGATGAAGAAAATGCCCCTCTGGTTTTTGCAGTGTGTTTGAGAGAGAGGGATGGAGGGATGTTGCTTTACACACCTTGATATCTATTTTATTGACGGTGAGTTCACTACATTGATGTGAGGGTTGGTGGGTATCATAGCATCAACTACAAGTTTTGAGCCATTATTTCCTCATGGGAGATAAAACCCAGGAGGCAGATTGTGATCTGGGGGTTTGGGATCTATATTTAGACCTTTGAGTTCCTTTGGAGCATGATAATCCTTCCTGCTGAACTTGTGGGTCCAAACCTCCAACTGCTGGCATCAGCTTTTATTATCTTGCACCAAAGGTATTGCTGTAGGATTAATAAGACTGCAAATTATTTTTTGGAGGCAAGTTATTGGGGGTTGAGTGATGGCAGAAGACACCTTGAATACTTCGATATAGACACAAATATTAAACTGTCAAGGGAAAGTGCATAGGAGAGACAATCCCTGCCTGCTATGAGGAGTAATAGGTAAATATTACACTGCAATAAATTCACTTGAATAGGATTCTGCCAAATTTAATTCAGACCTTACTTTTAGGCATATGGGAAAATAATTTCTACCAGTCATCAAAACAGAAAACTGTTGTTTTTTACACTTTTTTTTTTTTTTTTTTTTTTTTCTTTTGCGTTTCATGAACTTTATATAAAAACTCTGATATATAAGACATCTTAATCTTTCTGTTACAATTTGTCTTGTTGGA
>JAOEGS010005265.1:0-10829 GCA_025447755.1 Corythornis vintsioides
TAGCAATAACCTCTGCCATCTCCCTCAGCACTCGTGGGTGTATCCCATCAGGGCCCATAGATTTGTAGATGACCAGTTTGCTCAATTGGTCTCTAACCCAAGCCTCTTCAAATGAGGAAAGAATTTCCTCCCTCCAGACTTCATCTGTGAACATACATATGCATATGGCTGGAATACAAAAAAAAGGTTTTGCTACTTAATTCAGACAGATGCAGAACCCAGTCTAGGTTTTCCTTGCTTTATTTTGACCTAAAAGCCAACCTTGCTTGGCCTTTTAAGTAAGATTTTTCTGTATGTTTGCCTATTTTTATTGTACTTCTCTTAATTCCAGTCTATCTTCAAATACTTTTTTAAACATCCTGAAGTAACAGAACAGAGAAACCAGGGAAAAAAAACAATCTTCTATTTATATTTGTTACACTTCTTTAATTTCCCTAACACTCTGCTATAATAAATATTTGTTTTAATGGCCATCTTAGGAAACAGAACTTAAAATTTCTCTGTGAATTTTAGAGGTGATTGAGAAAATTAAGTCAGCAGGATGTCTGCAAGTGTGTAAAGGTAAAACTATTCAGATATGCTGACAGCACTGGCATTTAAGGGCTTTATTCAGCATTTCTTACACAGCCAAATGTTCTAGGTAGCCAATACTGCAAATCTGAGCACACCTCAGAGTGAAGCACAAAGTGCAGAGTTTGACATGCTCGTGGCCAGATTCTGCAAATCCTTATAGCAGTGTGTTTCTGTAGTTGTTCATTGATGGATGTCTGGAAATATTTCACTGTTATATGGAATTCAATAGACTTAGTCTGGATTTACATCAGTGTAAAATTGAGAGCAAAATTTGACCCCTTAGGTTCTTTTTACTCCTCTCATGAACCTGGGTAAGATTGAATTGTTGATAACATCAATAGGCCAGTAAATTTCACCATCAGTCTTGGCTGGGCTAGCCACAAAGTTTAACGTTTCTAGTGCTGATTTTTATTCAAAATATTTTACATGTTTAACCCTCTTCTAAAAACAGGGCTTTAGTGGACTACGACTGTAAAATCAACTTATCTACATCAACTGCCTTCATATGAGTTACCTGGAGCTATATAACTTGTTATAAAGTTAAATTTAATTCTTGCATTTCAATTCATGTCTAGAAAGAAAAATGTCCTTTTCTGTGTTTTAGCTAATTTATCTGAGACATTTGTGCAATTTTATGAAATAAATAACTTTGGAAAGCTCTTCACTGAGCTATGCAATGGTCTTAGATTTTTCAATTGCATTTTAACAAGGAAAGAACTGTTATTTTTGCCCAAATGGAATAAAGTCAGGTGATACAATCAGGATTCACTGAGGTTTCACTGAGCAAGGTGGTTACAGTGAACTCAGGATGGAGTTTGCAAAGGCTTCAGAATTCTGCTGGCAGTCAATTTAGCTTAAACAGCTGAATAAATTTTGTGGCTGTAGTTTGCTAATTTGATGTCAAGGAAACCACAGAAAAATTAGATCCTGAAGTGGTGTAATTTAGTGCATCTCCTTTGAGATCCGTTGAGATACACAGATTACCTCCCTTCAGGAGAATTTGTCCCAGATAAATTTCTCACTGAATGGTTTTCATAAGAAGGGCCAATGAAATACTAGAGATAGTATTGCTGTGGGAATAATTTGCATTAAAAGAAGTGTCTAAGACAGTGAATTAAGAGACTGTCCATTGGCTGTAGTGCTTGTTTGATATTTAAATGGAGTGGATTGACTGGAAGATTTCTGATTTACTCAGAGAAGAAGCCAGAGGGAACGGCATTGCATTAGGATTTTTAGTGCCATCTATTGAGATGTGCCAACAGAAGGTAAAAGAGCCCATAGGTTTTATTTTTTAACCTACCAAATTTCATAGAATCATAGAATGACTAGGGCTGGAAGGGACCTCCAAAGGTCATCTAGTCCAGACCCCCTGTAGTGAGCAGGGATAACCTTAACTAGATCATACTGCTCAGAGCCTTGTCCAAACTCACTGCATCCATTTGCTGCTCAACTAGTTTCCAGCCCCCTTGCAGAGTGGATTTTACCAGGTGGTCCAGCTACATTTACCTGCTATTGGGAAACGTACAAAAATCACAGTATGGTACCTTCGAGGAGCTGGTTTCTCACCTCTCATTTTTGAACAAATATCACAAAAGCAAATCTCCAGAGCTGGGCAGAGCCCTCTAAATCTCTAGAAACACCTTGGCAAATGGGACAGAAACGTTCCATGCTATCTTTTTGTTTTTACTTACTCTTCTCAGTATATAACTCCATAACTATTCTCCACTCCTTTTAAACCCTTCTGCAGCAGCCAAGCTTCCTGCAGGGGCTGGTGTCAAGGCAACTTGGGATGGAATAGTGTTGCAACAGCTGCAGAAAACCTCTGTATGGAGAGGCCTAAATGAGCAAAACAGAATGAAAAATTCAATTCACCAAAGACAAGGTTTAAAGAAAATAAAACAAACCAAGTATTGGCAGATCAACTCCCAAAAGTGCATTTTCCACTTCAAAGAAAAAAATGGTCTTAGGCCAAATGAATCCCTTCTTGGAGAAAAGCAGAGATGTTTGTTTTCTTTACAGACTTTTTATGATTAAATGCTGGATGATTTCTGAAGAACAAACTTCCAAAGAAAAATCTAACAGTTGTGGGATTTTTATGGTAGTATCAACATTTCAATTTTCATTCCATTTCCTTTTATTTCTCCCTTTCTTTTTTACTTGTTTTGCTAGGGATCAGCAGGGATAGAAGAAAATTTGACCCCAATTCTTATAGAAACTTCCTCTAAAAATCTGACCTTTTCAGAAATCATTTGTGACTACAAATGTGTAAAAGAACCTCAAAGCATCTAAATGTTATTTCAGTCTTTGAGAGGCAGAAAACTGTATCTCAAGCCCTGTTTCTGGTGTTTCCCCAAAAGCACACATCTCTTAAAACCAATGTGTAATTTTCACCACTTCATATTTTGGTTAATAGATCATTTAGATAGCAAAGAATATAATCTCAAGGTACATTTTCTTCTACAAATTTCAGGGCTGACTTAGGGAGTACATGTAATATACGTAACTTAAACCTGAATAGTACTTCAGTACAACACTTCAAGTGTCTATTCAGTTCTAATATTTGCCATTGACAATTGGTAGTAGGTTAGAAAAAGAGTAAATGAGTCTTTCAATCAGAAAAAGGAAATAAGACAATGTAACTTACCCAGCTTCTCAGGCACCTTGAGTAGTCTTTTACTGTACCTGTGTCTCTTGGTTGCCTGCTTGAGGATCCAGGATCAAATTTTACTTTCTTTTGTATTTGTACCATTACCTAAAGTGGTCTGGAAATAAAGCTCAATAGAAAATTTTAGAAGAAAGGATGCTTGAGGTTTTTTTATTTCTTTCTGATGTTACTAGTTTGTATAATAATTTTCAGCTGTAAATTAGCAGCCTATTCAGAGATAGAGTCTGAGTAGCCTAACTAGTTTATCAGGTAGGGATTCATTAATCTGGTTATTTATTATTTATTAATTATTTCACATTTGAGTTTTCTGTTAGCATATCCCTATAGATGTTTAAAACTGCTCTTGTCATGGGAGTTGTCTGGCAAGAAAAACAGTGGGAATTATAATATTTTGCTTTGTTATCATTTGATTGAACTGTCATTCCCCAGATGTTGATACTACATTCCTCCAAATGTTCCTGTTAAAGTATCATATATGGATAAAGACAAAAAAATCCTTCAACTCTGAATGATATCTTAGATCATATTAGATACATCCTCATTTTTCACCCCTCTCAACTCTACAAAACTTGAGACCACATTTGCAGATTCCTCTGCGCTGTACATACATCACTACTGCAGGACAGAAGCATTAATTTTTTCCATCTTCCATCTTTTCTTAATCTAAAAACTGTACCAGTGGCACAAAGGTAACACACATGCCCTATGTGTCCTGCAAGGCTTGTCCATTAATCCAAAAGGTAAATCTCACAGGTGCTCACAAATAGCACTTTTCAGTGTTATTTGTAAGCACATGTGATGCTTTACAAACGATGCTCACAGAAAGCATCCTGGAAACCATGCAGTTACAATCAAGCGCCAAACAAGCCAATACCTTTGAAAATGATCAGCCAGTGCATGAGAAACACACAGCACAGCAAGAGCTGGGTCAGAACTCCTTCAGTTCTCCCTCCCTAAGGAAAGCAAATTCATCAGAGGACCCCAACATAAATAATCATACATAATAATAATTATCCATACATAATGTACAACTTCTTGTAGATGAACTGTAGCTGCATCTGGGATGGAAAAAGCTCAAGCCTATTATAAACATTTTTCCATTAAGTATGAAGAATTTTCTGGATGCGTCACTGCATAATTTTTAAGCAGACCTTTCTGATTCTGTCCAAGCAAAGTTGTCAAGAATAATAAATATCTTTGGGATAGTGAATGCTTTAAAAAGAAGAAGGGAAGAAAACAATACATATATTTTGCAGCTAAAGACTCAAGTCCATCAAACCCACTGATTTCTTTCCCTTGTCTGGTAGGTATCTTTTGAAATTGCCATTATTGTCATTTTTTAAAACCCATTTTCTTAAGAAAATGAAACCCATGAGCTCATTTCTTTTTTCTTTCTTTTGGTCCTCAGCTAATAACTTCTAGAAAAGTTAAACTCACCAAAATTATATCTCCATCTTCTCCATCATCAGAGACATTTAAAACTACAATGGACATGGTCTTGGGCACCCTGCCCTGGATCATGCCCTTTGAGGAGGGTGTCAGAACAGTCTTTGTGCTTGCAGAAAGAGAGAGACAAACTCACAGAAAGAATTTACACACCTAAAACACAGGCTCTGCATAACTTTTTTACATGGTCCCCAGGACTGGATCCAAAATGCAGGTGTAGTTACCATGTTAAGAGAAATCAGGCTGTAGGGGCTCCAGCTCCTTAGTCTGTATTTAGTCCACTGCTTTGTCTTGGAGAGAGGCAGATGGGAGCTCTGGCCTCTGTACCACTGATGATGCTTTATTTTAAATGGATTTTCAATATAAGAATATACAAACATTTCTTGAAGTAGCGACTGGCACTAAAATTTCCTCCTTCCAAATGACTGTCCCAGCCTCAAGGCTGTCGTGTTCCACGTGCAGCTCAGCAACGCTTGGTTTTTCCACCGCTGAAGGGGAAAGAGGTGGGAGCAACTGAAATGAATCATGACTGTCTTCTAAATTTCATTCCCTGAAATGCCTGTTTTGCATAGCACACCCACACGGACACGGTACAATCAGTGCCTCCATTTAAAGGAGGAGCTGTGAGAGGCAGAGGAGCTGCAGGCTGGCCCTGCCAGCCACTCCAGCACATGCAGCCAGAGCTGTGCCTGGAGAGCAGAGACAGTGCAGCCAGGCTGTCCTTTCGTAGGGCAAGTTCAATAAATCCATAATCAAAAGCATTTTGTTTGGTTTTCATTTTCCTAATCAGCTTAATTCCTGACAACAAAGTGAGACATCAGATTGTTTTAAATGGCAGGATTCCAAAAAACAAACTTCAGTTTAAGCACTAGTGACAGCAACTTGGGATATTATCTGGGAATTATTTACCAACTGAGAAAAGTGCCTATTTTGAAACTGAGGAGAGCAAATTTCTATTTATAATATACTTTATTTCAGCCCAAATCCTATAGAGCTCGTTCAAGGAAAATTTCTAGGAGTTACAAGAGTTTTAGGATAACCACACTCTCATCAGTACTTGATCTTTATGGACAATAACCTTTGGGGTTATGTTTTTTTAGTTCAGTGCTTATGAGCAAATGTTGTCACCATAGCATAGATCATCAGTTATTCACCCTTGAGCAAGCAAAAGAGTGTCAGTTTTTTATGTTTCAAAACACATTGCAGCATTTTAAAATTACACCCAGAGATTTAAAATCTGCATCTGAAGCCTTTTGTTTTAAATGTCTTATTTGTAAAATGAGCTTAAAGCAATATTTACCTACTTTGTAGTTTTCTGTTATTTAATTACTGCTGACTGTCCTTGACTAAAATATTCTCAATGAGCAAAATTCATCCCTGGGTAAACAGGCAGCAAGCATAGAGCTTAAGCACATTTAGCAACCCATGCAATCATTTCAATGTATACCCAAGAAATCCCAGTCTGCTTCTTAGAGGCATCACATCTGCTGCAGTAACATGCTGAGATGTGAAATAGGTTAATGCTAAATAAAATCTTATTTGCACAAAGGATTCATACCTGCATGACTCTGAGTTAGAGTCTTCATTAAAAGGTTCCCCCTTTGTTACTCTGGGAATAAAGTAGATGGATCAGCTTTTGGTGCATTCTACTTGGGTAGCAAGCAGCAAAAAAAATTAACAAGTGATTATTTGCATTTAGTTCGGTGAGACAATGTAATAGTTGAGCATTTTGGCAGTCTGAAACTGTCTTTCAAATCAAGGAATAAAATCTTGATTCTGTGACTATCTACAGCAAACTTGTTAGCAATTCAGGGAAGGATCTCACCGAGAGCTTTTTGAGTCCCTGTTTAAGTCAGAACACCTCAGCACTTCATCAAAGCAGCCCCTCAGTTTGAGCTTCTTAATATATTCTTCTTTAAGGCAAGCAGCTTGAAATTTGTTTGTGGTTCTTCTGAGTCATCATTAGCAGCAACTTCTATAGCACAAGAGTGAATATTTGCTAAGAATACTTCCAGGCTTTAGTTGTACAGTGAATACCCAACAGGTTTCCTTTTAGAGACACTGTATTTTTATTCACTTTGTCTAACACAATTTTTATCTCCTACAATTGGTGTTTGTATTTGAAAGGAATTAATTCAAACCAGATAACCACCATACATAAATGACTTCAAATTTTTTGTGTGTAGAACACTTTCCAGTTGATCAACATTTTTATTCTTGCTTTACTGATCATGTATAGAAATTAGCAGCCACACTCTGCCTGTCACCTGGTCTTCTGCCAAATTCAAACTTCAGACACTACCCTAGGATATAACTGCCTAGTTTTGGAAGTAACTTTTTTTTTTCTGCTGAGTCTAGTGTTGAATAATCTCAACTTTATTTTTCAAGCTGTTAATTCTTGGAAAAGCCCTTGTGAGTGCTGGTACACATGTAACACTGGCTTGCTGCTACTCGTTGGAATGCTCCCAATTGTAATACTTTCCACAGACTAACACTTAACACTTTGACTTTTATGACTATGGGTTTGCAGGATAAAACTTTCAGCTACTAAGGAAGTATTCCAAGGACATTTCCACATGAAGACTTCAAGCTTGTCAATATAATTCCAAATAAACATTGTGGCATAGCAACTCATTCTTTAAACCACTAAATTTAGCAATACAATTGACTCTAAGAGACCTGAAAAATCCAGTCTTATACAAAATAATACTTGGGGTAAAAATTAAGGTAGGGAACAAGGACTATTTATTTATTTTTACATATAAATCAGGGGGTGTCTGAAACTCACAGGCACTGAAGAAATAGCTTGAGACAATTGAAACATTTCCTCAGTGAACTCCACTCCACAGGAAATCTTCATGCTCTCTGAAGGGGCTAGAACTCCTTGACAAGAAGGTATTTGGACATTTTTTTTTTTTTTATTAATGCTCCAGAATATTCACACAAAGACACAGATATCAGCTATGGTGTAGAATATATTTTTTAATTGGGAGAGGCCAGGCCAGCTGAACTATAAGATATGTACAAGCTGTTAAATATAATAATGGAGAAAAAAAGACTAAGGGAAAAGAGTGAGTCATGAAAAAAGAAAGAGAAAAAAACAACTATTTAGTTAAAAGAGACTTCCCAGGACTCCTGAGTTAGGGTAACAGTAGAAAAACATGGAACTTATCATGACCATCACGAATGCTGTTCAGGGATTCAGGGATCTTGATACCATGGAAATAGCACTTGTATTCAGGATTATTTTACATGAGTCACATATAAATGAATTTGCTTCAGGTTTTGAAGCAGTAGTGACACACATCAAAATCTGCAAGTGTTGTTTGCAATGCACATACATGAACTGTATAGGGCACTGTGAAGTAGACACACAAGAAATTAAAAACTAATTTAATCTTCCTCTTTCAGTCAGAAATGAGTGATGTAACCTGGAGCTCCTGATAGATAGGTGCCACTGACTTTAGGGTCAACCAGATATCACTGCTTTGATGTTGATTTGATGCGAATATAGCCAGTATGGTTTTCTGTAGAATTAAATCCCTTTGTTTGTTTCTGTAAATATTTTTCTTTAAGTATGGGGCAATACTAATTTTGCCTTTTTTTTTTTTTTAAATTTACACCCTCTGTCTCTGAGAAATATGACTGCCTGATCTTAACCAGAAGCATAGTCATGATAAGACTGTTGAGAAGCCCAAATGATGCACTTTGCTGGCACAGACATGCCAGAGCTTAAGGGTGGCAGTGGCACTGGCAGCACACAGCTGAGGGGACCCACTGGGTGCATTGCTGTTGCTGCAATGCAGGGCTCTAGTTCAGACTTCCTCTACCTCACACGAGATTGCTTCTAAATATGAGAGGTAGGCATCTGGAAGATGTCATTAAGCATACTAAATAGATAGGCTGTCAAGCCTCTTACCCAGAGATCTTTTTAGAGATCCTCTAAGACAAGGTTTGATTTCAGACAGAGACTTTAAGCAGTGAGGCCCACTGGCATTCACAGTTGGTGCCAGGTTTGCTTCTCACAAAGCTGGAATAGTGGTTGCATCTTTGCTCATCTTCTTTGCTTAGCACCTGCTGCCTCCTCTTAAAGATTTCCCAGGAGTTATCACTTGCTGGCCAGGAAGATGTTGCCTATTTAGCACACCTTTTGACCAGAGCACTCCTTTAAGATGGGGATTATAAGGATTTAAATTGTTCAGGGCAGGGTTCCACCTCCCCAAAAGAGAGGTGGGAACAATCATTTTTCAAAAGCACATATGATCCCTGCTCATTGTTTGAAGCAGAAGTTGTTGTGTACCCGCCCTCAGGAGCAACTTCAGCTTCCAACCAGGAGCACCCATGGAAGGCTGTTCAACTGCATCCCCTTCCCTGAACAGGTGCATGGAGACTGGTGTGAAATGAAGCCATTGCCTTTGGTGGTGGACACATTAGCTGCAGGAACACTTTTCTGCCTTTTCCCATAGGGGTGTGCTGCCAGCTATGGCCCACCAGAAACTGTAAGCACCCAGGAGGTGCAGCCTGCAATGCTTTTTAAAGTCCTGATGCCAAGAGGAAAAAAAAAAAAATTCTTGGGCTTCTTTTTTCTCCACTTGCCAGTGTCCAAGTGTCTCTGTATTCCTGGTGATTTCCTTTTACTGTCTGATATGACCAGCATTAAAAATCTAGGTATTGCAGCACCTAGCTGGTGGGTGCCCACACTCTTTACTGGACCTTTCCTTAAATACCTAGTTCAGCAGTTGTCACATCTAGAGCAGCACACAAAAATATGGATAGAGAAATTTTATGTCAGCTGAGAGTGTTGTGATAATATTTAGATATAAGCACATCTATGCCTTTTAACTGGTTAGCCTTAACTCCTTTTAGCACTGAAGTCAGGGAGAGTGTTCAACATTTCTAGCAGAGCTCAAATACCCTCAGTCCTAGGCAGACAGACCTAAAATAAGTCAGGTAGTACATTTTTTCTCAAACTACACTGCTTCCAAAACTAGTAGACAAAATGCCAACTCTTGTCAATGACCTTTTAGAACTAATTTTTGCTTTCAATGCTAAACTTATCCATTTTGTCTTTGCATTTATAGGCCTCTTTTTCTTCTCGTGTATTTCAGCTCCAGATAATTATTCTAATTAAAAAATATGTAAAAGCCAACAAATGCAACAGAAGTATTTTCTCTTTTGAAAACCATGGATAATTACCTCCAGTATGCATAACTTAGATGCCTCTTAACACATTTTTCAATTGCTCCTCTGATATTTTTCTCTTCCTGCTGATGCAAATCTCACTTATTGATTGAATTCTGTAATATTTTAACTGAATACCTGACATAGCAATGAAAAGCATTGTCTAATTGTACTACTGTGGAGCAAAAAAAAAACCAAAACCCCAGTATCCAGCTAGACACTTTATCCATTAAATACTATGGCTGCAATGCTTTAAAAGCAGAAAGATAAACAATTTTTGCTAAATATTCTTATCTGTAACAGCTTCCCATTAATTATTAAACTTGTAAAATATTTTTTAGAAAAACTACAGGAAAATAATTAAAAATTAGATCACCACACTAGATCTTATTAATTGAAAGTAATAGATGAAACTCAGTCAGAAGATTGGGTATCAAAGGAAAAGATTAAAAAGAAAAATAAAATATCAAAAGTTTCTCCTTTCTAAATATTCAGGCATCTTAAGGTACAAAGGCACATACATCAGAAAAAATGAGGGAGAGGCTCTTAAGTTATCTGTGATTCCACAGGTCAAATACTGCTTACAAATTAAACATCATAAGTTTCATATCTCTTGAAATCAAGGTATACTTCTGTACAGACTATATACAATCTCTGTGCTACTTATTGGCAGAGTAAATTTCAAACCAATTAACTTACAACATTTTTTTCCTGGACTTCTCTTTCCCTCACCTCTTTATAAGATTTTTGTTGTCCTTATGGCAAGATTTCAGCACAGGCCTTCCTAAAGTCACTAATGAATGAGGATATCCATCCAAAAAGTTCCTGAGAGTCTAGGTCTTGTGGCTCCCCGAATTTTACCTGTAAATTTGAAAGAGAAGAATATTTAATATTAGCATATTCAATAATCTAAACCGTGTCCAGGATCTTAGAGCAAGAGAAAAGTTAAATATTATTATTATTA
>JAOEGS010005265.1:10929-36354 GCA_025447755.1 Corythornis vintsioides
ATCTAAACCGTGTCCAGGATCTTAGAGCAAGAGAAAAGTTAAATATTATTATTATTATTATTATTATTATTATAAAATAGAGCTGGCTAAATTCTCCAGCAAGCTGAGATCCAAACAGGTCAAGTAAAAGCACTCCAGGAGTTTTCACTGTATTACCTCACTGACATGGGTTTCTGTAAAAACCAGTCTGTGACTGAACTATAGATTTCCAGCTGAAGAGAAAGAAAATCAGTAAATCATAAAGCTTTCTGGTTCTGCAGTTTGTTTCATAAAAGAATATGTGTTCATTAGGGAATGGGTTTACAGTCCATGGCAGACATGGTGGCAGCATATTCAAGCCAAGAACTCCTTTTCTGTCATTTTGGTTTGCAAGCGACCAAAAATATCCATAAGGAAGAAGACATTTTTGGGAGAAGTAATTTATCAAAGAGCCACTTCTCCCTGTTCTCAACTTTCCTTCATTTGAAAAAGGTGAACAGATGGAAAGTTTTTGAAGAAGACATGAACAATATTGGCATCACGTCTGACTGCTATAAAACAAAGAGGCAAAAGGCAGTCATGTGACAAAGTTCAATAGTAGGACAGCAACTCCTGCATTATCTAAAATCACTTCCACATAGCCCTCCAGTTCTAGGATAGGAAAGGATTTTTCATATTAAGTCTGTTGCTAAGGTCTAATTCAAGAAGTTTGACATCATTTTCAAACATTTCCCCTTAACAGGATCAGTGAGTTAAAGAACATCACTCTGCCTGCCATAGCTCTCTAATGCAGCAGAACAAATCTAAAGAACATGCTCCAAAGGCTTCAGAAAAAAGTTTCAAAAGGCATCTTGTGTTGCTACAGATTCTTATCTTGGCTGTAATTGAGAGCTTCTCTGTAATTGGGGGATACAGAGGCTCTCTCAGCCCCTCCCAAGGCTGAACAGCAATGAAGCTCTATTTCACTATTTGAGATTTCAACTGAAATACAGGAAAAGCTTTGGGCAGGTATCTGTCATTATCTCAACAGATTCACATGGACATAATCTAATATGATTTTAGGAGTAAACACTCTGCCTGGAAATCCAAAACTACTCACATATAATCCAGTCACAAAAGCATTAACATTAACCAGTGACACCTGATTAATAGTTTTGCCTGTTGTGTTCCTAATTGCACCTCCTGGGTGCTCCAAGCCCTTGATCTTTGGCACACCTCACCACTCACCCATGGTGTACCATCAGTTAAACAGTAATGAGAGAGGCATTTCCTGGAGCTAATGACCATCTGTGAAAAGTTGATAGCCCACAGCTATACCACAGGCAGTTATCCCCAATTTATTGTTCATTCCATAGAAGTGTCACATGCCAAGGTCATTATTGATTTTATAAGCAGAATATAAAATCATAAAGGTAGGCTTGTGGATTTTTATGTGCAATATGCTTTCCATGGCTACCTACAACACATTTCCAGATCAGATAGTCCTCTAGATAAGATGGACTATTCCTTCCTAGTGCTCTTGAAATGATAGCCTGGTCTTTGATCACCCACCCTATTTTATATTTGCTTTATATTTTTGCTGCTTTATAAATAAGCAAAAAGGTCTGCCTAGCAATAAAATTATTCAGAAAAAAAAACCATTCTAAGGGAGAGAAATACATCTAATGCCTGACAGAATTGATGGTGAAGGGAGGGCAAAAAGCAGGTGGATTTAAACATGAGGAACCTTCCAGCTACATGGTAATGCAATCCTCTTCAGATGCAAAACAGAGCATCAGATGAGAGTTTCCAATATTAAAAAGTTTCAATATAAGAAAGTTTCCAATACAAGAAAGATAAGCAAGAAACCCCCAAAGATGTATCTGCAGCATCTTGCTAATCATCAGTTTCTGTTCAGATAGGTCCCCAAAGTTCTACTGGCTTTATCTTCCTTGTGACATTTGCTTACATGAAACTTTGCTACTTCTACTTGCCCCCCTTCATAACACAGTAAAAAATAAAAATCAACACCATCACTTAAAGCTGTGTCCTAATCCTGAGACCAGGAAATTATTCCTGTTTCAAAGCTTAACATTGCAATTCAGAAATCTTTCTCTTTCCTTAAAGCCTCCTAGTGTGACTATTCTGCTGGAGAGCATTGTCACCATAGCAGAGACCTCTGAATCTATATCATACTCCAAGAACATTCTCCTAAAGGAGGAATGTACATGCTATGCTGTTAAAAATTGCAGTATAGAGCTTTTCTCATTCCTTCATGGACCTTCTGACCCAAAAAGTATTTTCTAGTGTATTGGACCTACAAGGGTTGCTTCTGTTCAGAGGAAAAAGTGATTGAGCAAGTTATGTGCTTCTCCAGTGCAAGTGTGGGTGAATATAATAGGAGCAGACAAGAACAGACAGTTTCTTTACCAGAAATCTTCTGCCTGTCAAGCTTCCTTTCTTCTCTGCTCATTTTGAGATCTGTGCTACTACTAAAATCTCTATCTCGGTCTCGCTTTCACAGATACCAGGAGCTAAATCAATGCCTTGGACTATGAGCTTGTCACTAGAAGAAACCTTCAGCTCAAGTAAGAGAAGATATTGAGCTGCCTACCAGCCAAAGACATGATTTCTGGTATGAACCAGAAAACACACAGTTTTCTGTAACATGATTTCTGTAATATGTTAAAATTATAAAATTGCATTGAATTTATAAAATTGCTGAGCATCTACTTTGATAGTTGTGCCACAGATCCTCTCAAAAGTGGGCTGTGCCATGCCAAGAAAAATAAAAGCCAGTTTTTAATTCAAAACCACTGTTAAATATAATAACTTTGTTTTTAGTTTCTGTGGATAGTAGAACTGTAAAGCATGTGGAAATAGGGGAACTTTTTGCATTTCTTCATTTTTTTAAAAGAAATGTAGACTTATTTTCATTGCATTTTAATATGACATGTACCAGTATGTTGCTGTAAATCTTCTTCATTTCATCACATCTTTTTGACAGCTGGTATAGATCCCCTTCATATTTCAGAATTAAATCCTGTAATACAATAAAACTTCTTGATTTAGTAGAACAGCATAATATTAAAGCAGGAATTAAACAGCAGTGAAAACAAGATATTTCAAGTCAAAATTTTCATGTCACAAAAATTTCACATTTCACAAAAGATAGGCATACATCAAGCACACACATTTCCTTCAAAATATTAAGACAAAGACAAAAAAAGAGAAACATTGTTGAGAAATTGTTATAGCACATTCCAAAGACACTCACTAAATCTATTAAAACTGGCAGAACTAGATAAGCATCATAAGGTCCTAATTTCCATCCACACAGGACACAGTCTAGCCTTTTTGCATGAGAAACCAATAATCTTAGTTGCTAGTTCTTAGCAGAACTTGTTAGTTTTTTTGGTTTGTTTTTTTTTATCCCCAGCCCACAATAAACTGTGACAACATTACCTTTAGTTCCTTGTAGAACTGTGATTCCTGGGGTGTTGCCTTGATTGTCTTGGGTTTAATAAGCCGCCTGCACTGAATAACATTTTCCAATTCTTTTTTTAAAACTAACAAAAGAGAAAGAAATAAGAAATTTCACTAGTGTGCACTTGTGTCCAATGGACTGCAAATGTCTAATTTAGGATACATGGAAAATTGAGAAGGATGTGAGCCTGTAATATATTCATCTAGGAATATAAATCTTCTGTTTTGAAACAGAAATCCTGAAAGAGGCAATGGTTTTATGAAAACAAACAAACCCCCTTAAAAAATAGTATGTGATCACATCACAGCAACTGCAGTATAATGAAGAGCTTGATTGTATGGTTATGCAGCAGCCATAAATCTGACCTCTCCTGGCTTTCACCACTGGGGTTGGCAATGAAAATAACATTCTTCAAACCTACATTTTTGTGTAGAAAGTTCAGGGTTCCTTTAAAGATGAAAGAAAAAAAAAAAAATCTACTCTACAAAACAGTAAGAAATCTTGTCTTGGCACCAAGCACTACATGAGACTGCTACCATGGGAGCTCTCTAACAGTGTTAAATGGAGGAGGATACAGCCTTGGCTCCAGGGGCTTGGTCCTGAACTGATCCAGGCTGCAGACCACTGTCTTCCTCCCCTTATGCTCAGGCAATATTGGCAGCAGATCAGCCCCAGGATGTGCCTTGAACTATATGGTGAGGAAGGCTGATTCAGTGGCATTTAGTCCATCTCATTCCATCTCTGCCCTGGTAAAAGGGACTCAGAAGACTGAGTGAATACACTGGGTCCATCAGGACTCCATGGAGGGAAGAGGCCAGTCAATCTCCTCCAGTTCCATGATTCATCTCCTTTGACAGCTTCCAGCAGTTTCTGGTACTCTGACCATTGCCCTGCTTTACCCATGACTTTCCAAAACTGTCTTTGAAATATATACTGATTTTTGCTACCAATGTTGCCTCCAAAGACACCTGAGTTATTAGTGTTACTTTTAGTTCCTTATGTCCCTTTAAAAATTATTGGAATTTCTTGGAACAGAATAAAAACACACCTCAGTAGCCTCAAACTACATGCCTGGCTGACTCCCAAAGCCCAGAAGAATAGGTGCAAGGGTGTTTCAATGCAAGAACTGAGAGACTATCATTCAGATGTTATCAAAGGCAGAAATAGGCTTTACTGGTCTGTAGCTACAGTTAACACCCATGTCACATTTTTAAAAGATAGAATTTTATAAACTAAAATCATAATACAAGTCATGTTCATCCATTCATACACCTTCTCTCTCAAAGGGTTCAATCTAAAAGACATTGAATTCACTAGTCACTTTATGATACTGTTCAATGGTAAGTTGTAAATGTCTCCCAAACTCTAGCTTACATTTCAACAACCTTATTCTCTTTCTTCCTGGAAACTTCACAAGTGTTGGACTCCTTTCTAAAGAAGAACACCAGCTTGGTGCAAAAAAATCCTAGAACTTCAGGACTGAACCATAGGAAGTTTTCTCCTGCTTCACTGCCTGCTCCTGGAGACTGCTTCAGCAGTAACTTTCATGGAGCACTTGTACTGCTTAACATTTGTGGTTTATTATAAACTCTATTTACCAAGGGCAGTGTATTTTTTATATTTCTAAACCAACTGGAAACACTTTAAATTTTTATTCTTTTCTTTTATATTTTTTTAATTCTTCACAGTAACATGGCAGGTTAAGTATCACCATAGCAACACTTTTGCTCAATGTTTTGAACTTTTACCTCTCTTTACAAAATACATGAGTACAATGAAAACCTGTTCCAAATGACTGCACAAAGTATGAAAATCTCTCTCTGAATTTAGAAACCACATTTACATACCATCAACTTCAGCACTGAGGCCCTTCATGGAAGCTAGAAAGTAAAAGAGAGGGAGAAACATGCTAATAAGTATCATTCATATGGTGAGGATGGGAGTTTCTACAGAAGCTGAAAGACTTTTTGGTTTTTATTTGTTGATTACCCTTCTGTTCTCTTACCATCAGGAACAGCTTCAAATTCTGTCAGCTCCTGAGAAAATTTGGCCAGATCAGGCTCATGTAAGAAGATCTGCTCCACAAGGGCATGAAGCAAGGTGAATGCCCTCTCTTTACCACGCAACAAAGGTAACTGCAAATAGAATAGAGCAGTAATTGACAGACTGGGCTATTATACTTTAAAACACAAAAAGGGAACAGCAGGGATGTTGATAGATCCCAGGTAAATCTGACAATAGCAAAAATAGAACACAATGAAATTAATCTTCTCCTTTTCAGTCTGCCATTTCACAGATATTCTTGATTAACATCAGATTTATACTTTCATATCCATTGACCTTCCTTGTTATTTTTTTGTCTTATTCACATGGGTCTTTTCCAGCTTAAGGTATCCTAATTGATTGCAACTGATTTTGGACCTCCAAAACAGTCGCCATTCCTTTCCAATTAAAAGAATAATTTTGTGTTCACAAGGGCAATAAAATTCCTTAATTGAATCTAGAAAGATGATCTGTGGCAGAAAATTATTTTGTAGGCATTTTTCATCATGATAGCTGTTGTATTACAGAAAACAAACAAACAAACAAAAAAAAGAATGAAAGAGAATTTTAAAATGTTACTTTTCAGAATTGTCACTAGAGTTATAACTCACTCATATTAAAGCCTTCAGATGGGAAAAATACCTTACAAAAACAAAACACAAATCTTTCTCTCTTCTATTCACAGATCAGGCATAATCAGAATAGTGTTAAAAGTATGAGGCAGATTAGGAAATTTGTTTCTATTTCTTACTTTTTAGGATAAGAATATGATGTTCTGCCACATCATATGATGTTAGGTGAAGGAGGGGAAAAACCCTGCACACAGGAGCAGCATTTTCTGATGGCAAAACCTGACAAAGAGAGGAAGCAATTTCCTTAAAACTAATGGAAAACAGCCTAATGTCAGACATGTGGTAGGTCAGGGAAGTTAGAGAACTAAGAGCCAGATAAAGCTTCTCGAGAGCAGATCTCTCTCACAAAAAAAATAAAAAAATTAAAAAAGATCACAAATGGCACTTTCATCCCCTATTCAGTCATCCAGGAGTGCAGTGATGGGGTGGGGGAGTGGTAGAACTGTTGCAGGCAAATTTCACTACTTTTTAAGAAAAAGCATGAAAATGAATTGAAATGGCATTGTACCACTTGTTCCAGACCTTTGCATTGGAGTAAAATGAAGTGCTAAGAAATGACACTAGTGTCATGAAACTATCACAGAAGAAATGTAGCTACAGCCTCTGACCACAGTGAAACGAAGAGGATCCATGTAGCAGTGCTCTCCACAAAACTGCAGACTGCAATTTATCTGAACTTGCATCTGATCAGGGGCCTTGCAGCTCAGATGTCTCTTCTAGCCAGAGTGTCTGGCAGTCAAGGGCAGTCAGAATTTTGATGTTCTACCTCATTAGAAAAACAGTGTGTCCGACACCACAATGTCCCCCTGTAGCCAGAGCTGAGCTCTAAAATGGGGAAATGTATCTTGGTACAAAAAACATTAAAGAATACATCATTAAACAGGATTTTGTTTCTACTCTAACCAAGAGCAGATAC
Organism: Corythornis vintsioides; assembly: GCA_025447755.1. Lineage (NCBI taxonomy): Eukaryota > Metazoa > Chordata > Aves > Coraciiformes > Alcedinidae > Corythornis > Corythornis vintsioides. The sequence goes on from JAOEGS010005265.1 coordinate 17,966, forward strand.
TAAGATGTTAGCTACTCATCAAAAATCGTCTTTCTCCACATTCAGAGCAAAACTCGGGCGGGGGGGTTGGACTAGATGATCTTCTAGGTCCCTTCCAACCCCTAATATCTATGAATCTATGAATAGTAATGGCTGACATACTTTATAATATGATAATTTTTATGACAAGAAAAATACATACTCACTTTGGTCAAAGATGACAGTCGAAATCCTTTAGCCTTCTCTTTTCCAGCCTTCTCATTTAAATGGTTCCCAATGGCTAAAATGTATTCCAAAACAGCAACAAACTTCTGGCTGGATTGCAGCTGTTTACTTGCTTGAATTTTCTGGTTTATGAGCTGAAACATATAAATCTTCATTCAATTCAATCTGAAAATGTAAATCATTGGTGCCTGTATCTTCCCTCTGCCAAGGTTTCATTGTCCCCACCTGAAGCAAGACACACTTAGCTGATGGACACTTTCCTATTCAACTTCCCTGGAGAAATAGGCCAAGGGTTTTCAGAAAGACCAGTGAAAAGTCTCCCACCAAGATCAAGCCAGTGTTGGCACAGTCACCCTGCCCCCGATGGAAGCCACATCCTTTCTGGCTGCCAAAACAACCCTGCCAAAATGACTTCATCTCTTAAAAATGCCTCTAAGAAGTGTTTGCTGTTTGAATGCACCAGATTGCACCAAATGTCAGGCATCAGGGGAAGCAGATAGCCTGAAGCACAGTATAAGGTTCTCCATCCTTCACCTCCCTCCCTTCTGTTTATACCAGCGGAAGACTCTTATCTTATCAAAATTCTTAGCACAATTTCCCCCAAGGAAGAATAATAATTTCCTGTAATCAAATTCAGTATCAATTTCTGTTTTCCCAGGGAAGCCACCTCCCTCCTAGGGCTGTAGATGCAAGAGGTGGGTTTGGTTTAAGTCAGAAACTATATATTTAATCTTTTTTTTTTTTAGTTCCACACCTCTCTTCATCAGTCACCAGCAGAAATTTAAAAACAGGGAAAGCATAAAACACATGGGAGAGCTGAAAGCCAGTGTTAAAATGTATATAACACATCAAAGGGCCAGAGGGTGCTGAAGGCCAATATTCAGATTGGTTTTTAGAATTGTAGTTGTATAATTTATGGTTTACAAAGATGTGTTTGTATGCATAACTAAAAAAATACTTAGAAATCTAATCAGCTCTTCAATGAGCATATCTTTCAAAGCTAACAATACATATAATAGCTTCCACATATTCACGTGTGGTTTCAGTGGAGGACAGCAAAGGTGAAGCGTTGCACCAGGCAGGGTCAGAAATCTGTGCATCTACCCAGTGCTTCCATCTGTTCCTCTTCTGAGTTTTGTTCACTGATACTGTGGTTTTAATAGCAGCCAGACAAAGGATAACAAATTGGACTTGCAGAATGTCCAAGTCCTGTTTTCATTCCCATGCATAATGTAAAACCTTTGAAACATTCTAATGGAAACAGAATTGTGTTGAAATAGTTTGTTTTTAATCAAAACATATATGAATCCTGGCAGGTAAGGCAGGGGTTTGGAACAGGAAGGTGCATTCATGAGACTGGAACACTGCTTATTTGCATCACCCTGCCTCTAGGTCATCCTGAAAAAGGCAGAAGGGGACTTGAACTCTGGTTTGCAGGGTTTCAATTTAGTGCTGTAATCCTTAGGGTTAACAGCCTCCTTCAATCTTCTGAAAATAATAAACATCTGTGAGATGCTGGTTGAATAAACTTTTTCTAAGCCTATGAATTTAAGTTCATTCAGCTTTTGGGGCAAGAATCTCCCCACAAAAGAAATTGAATTTTAATTATTACATTTGTTTCCATGTTATCACTGTCCAAGAAAAGAGGAAGGTCTAAGAACCTCAAATAAAAATGTGAAAATCCTTTCCTGTCTGCACATATACACACATCCCACCTCCTGTGGATGCCTGTTCCACTGCCAAGCCCATTAGCTTCTTGAACTTCAGTGGAATAAGAATATTAAATGCATGTACATGTATATAAAAGCATATCATAGCCCTCATTAGTATCCATTGTTTTCCTTTTAACTCTGTTTTGATTTGAACCAGTACCATGGTATACTTTTAACAGAACAGTAAGACTATTTGGATTCCCAAAAGCCTTCCAAATGCACCAGAGGACAGTGCTACTATATTTTAAATGTAGCCTGTCTCTAACAGTTCCATCTTAGTTACAATTCCTTGGCTATCAGTCATGACCTACAGAGATTTTAAATATTTTTTAACCTTTTTGTTTGTTACTTTTGAAAAGTGTCATTATTTCTGTTGTTGTTGGGTTTTGTTTTCTTTTTGTTTTAATACACTGGACTACCCAAATTATTACCCTGTGAATTTCTTACTTTATGGACTGTGAGATATTTTGTATAGGGGAAAAAAAAAAGCAAAACAAAACAGAACAAAAATACAAAACCTCCCCAGTTACAGCCCCCTGAAGTGTATTGAGGCCATTTGCCCCTCTGCTACCTAAGGGATATATTTTTACTAGAAACTTGCTATGAAGAACTCATGTTACTCACAGGCTCCAAATCCCTCATGCTCACAGGGAGCTCACGTATGGTAAGCAGGAGATCCAACCTCTGGCCTAAGTTGGGGATTTTACACATCTGCATAGAATTGAGCAGAAAAAGAAATAAACCCCCATTTTATACCAAAAAAATGATCATACATATTTCATAATGCATTAAGTCAGCTGCAGTATAGTTTTTCTATTTTTTTGTGCTCATTTGTTAATTTTATTTTAGGCCTTAAACATATAGATATAAAAATCACATAGCTGAATATGCATTATTTGCATATGCAAATTCAAGAAAACACTGCTTGTAGGGCTGGACACTATTAAAATCAATGGCACTCACTTCTTGTGATCAAGAATAGTTAAATGCAGAAGATTTTACACTTTAAAAATGTGGAAACCAGAATAAATCAGCTCCTACTTAGTAGGAATGGAGGATGTTTGAGTTGGAGAAGCAAAGGAATCCTACAGCTCACTTCAGAATATCTACTTGTCTCTATCAGAGAAATCCTCTTCCACTGATTCTGGCTGAGATTGTAAATTTAAGCTTCAAAGAACAGCTTCTTTTAGTGGTTTTACGTAGAAGAGAGTGTGCTAAAAATAGCAGATGGTGTCTTTTAACACTGTGCCTTCTTACCTCTAGCATAAACTGGTCAACCACATGCAGCTCTGAAGGACACCCCTTGAATGACTGGTACCTTTCCACATCTTTTGGTGTTGGCATGTATCTGTAACACAGCAAATGAAAGTCAGATGTCCTTTTCCCCTTCATTCTATAGTGTTGTAACAAACCAATCACTCCATCAGAATTTCTTACTGTTTAGTGTGGTTTCCATATTGCATATTTATTCTTCAACCATTGGAACTTTACAGATATTTGAGCCAGCTATACAAAATTATCCAAAAGTGCATCAGATGAACCTTCCAAAAACATCCAGAAACAATGTACATTTTTGAGCAGTTATGGCCACACTGGCTCATTTTGAATCTGGCAATAAACTTTGACTAATTAGCCCAAAGGCAGAGCAGACTCACACTCTGGTGTGATCAACCAATGGGCCCCACAGTTGAACTGACTCTTACATCTAAAACCTTTTTAATTGCTGATGGAACAGAAGTGGGCAATGGTATTTGTGTCTCTAAGCACAGCATCAAACCCAGGATCCATTTCTTGGTCTTGTTGTGCTGGCTCATAACACAGACCCACAGCTTTCACCTGCATAAGGAATAACAGAATATTTTCCCACAGTACTCCAGAGCTTCAGTTTTTTAGAAAACTGATGTCTTTAAATATGTCTCCACTTGGAAATATAAACTCACATCACCACAGTTCCCCCCTCCTCTCCTTTGGCGAGCATCCTGCCTGACTGACACATTATTTAATTCACAACATATCTTAAGGAAAATGGAATCAATGTTCTAGGTAACATATCAGAAGGAGTGTTAAGAATATTAAATAAGTACTCAGGTTTATAATCTCTTTCTCTGCAAATAGCCTATTGAATTTGTAGTAAAAGTGATTAAACAAATATGGAGATTGATGTTCATTGTCATTAAAAGTAAGAAAATTTATTCAAAGACGGAAAAAATAAAGCAAATATTTTAGCATGTTAAATAGAGGACAAACAAGATTTTTGTTGTTGTTGCCAGGAATTTGACACTTCAATTGAATAATTGCTGGACCTTGGATCATTAAACCTACATTAAAGCAGATTACAAAATATTGCATTCATCACCCTTTATCATCAGAAAAAAAAATTTCTCATTTAAAAACAAAAGTTATCTGTTAGCAAACAAAAGCTTTTTTTATCTATCATTAAAAATAGCCTAACTTTTTAAGAAAATTCAAATAATGTTTTGTTAAAGTCAACAGCAAATGTCTTTATTTAATCAGAAGTCTGACATTCCATCAAATTGTTTTAATGCATTGTATATATGAAATTAAATTATTATCTAGAAGGCTTAACACCTACAGCACTAAACAATGGAAGCCATGGAAAAAGAAGCACAGGAGTATGTGAATACATTCCATAAATATCTTTTTACATGAATGCAACTCTGAAGGAATTTGTGCAATGAAAAATCTCACACTGTTATGAAACATTAAGTTTATAGAGACAGAGTACTTTGCTATTGATTTTAAGACATCAGGATAAAGAGACATTCAGAGCACTATAGAAAGGTTTCTATATCAAAATAAGTCCTAAAGTTTCTAATAATATTCCACCACCTTCACTAACCTTCACTGGATACGTGAGCAGAACATTTTGCTCACTGGTCACAATCTTGAAAATGTAATCTTCATTTTGGCTTGAAATATTTTTCATTTTACAATAGTAGAATTTAGATCTCCTGCTCAGGCTTAGACAATATGACAGGTATAATTTGCACAGAGATGAATTTTCCAGTGCCTGACTATCCTGTTTAAAGTCCTGTCATAACCACAGGTTCTCAACTGCAGGCCACAATTTTCAATGGTAAAATTTTCCACCATGGCACCTAAATCAGGTGGAAAGGTCCTCAAAAGCACTAAGTGTCCTGTTACTTACATCACACTGACTCCTCTAGAGTACAAGAGCAACTTCTGAGTTCTGATGTTTCAAGATAAGCAGCTGCCCCCTCAACAAGGTATATGAACAGGATCTGTAAAGCACTGAACTGCCTTGGAAATCCAGCACTAGATTCTGCAGTGCATCATCTCTTTCAGTATCATTGACAAAGAGCCCAGATGCCATAAATCTCAGTGGTGTTACACTCATTTCAACAGCATGGAGACCTTGGACTGAGCCTGCGGTGCTGTATTACAGCTTCAGCAACAGCATGTTCAGTGTTTTCCTTCAAAAGGGTGAGCTGAGGCTGCCCTTCTAAGTGGCAATGGCCAGACGCTGAGCACTCTGCTGTGCTGCTGGACTGGAGGTATTTCCTCACTTCTAACAGCTCCAACCACCAGTTTCCCCAGAAACAGCCACATGTGTAACTGAAGAGCACTCTCTGTGTCCAAGACATTACACTCTTACCACTGACTGCAATTAGAAACTTCTGTGCTGCAGTTAAGATCTTTCTGTTTTGAATGAAGCCTTTAAGGTCAGTTTCTGAAGGGCAGTGGAGCTCTGGAGCCTTCAGCAGGTCTATACGCCTTTCACCATCTCATAATCTGCTGTGCACCACTATGTGGTGATAAAACACAGGGGCAGCATGGACATGTCCTCCAGAACATTGGTATATTTAGTCCAGCTCTGAAGACCTGTTGGAGCAGGTCCAAAGAAGGCCACAAAAATGATCCAAGGGCTGGAGCTCTTCTGCTATGAGGCCAGGCTGAGAGAGTTGGGGTTGTTCAGCTTGGAGAAGAGAGGGCTCCGGGGAGACCTTTTTGTGGCCATTCAGTAATTCAAGGAGGCTTATAAGAAAGATAGGAACAGCATGACCTGTTATGACAGAACAAGGGGTGATGGTTTTAAACTAAAAGAAAGTAGATTTAGACTAGAGATAAGGAAGATCTTTTTATGGTAAGAGTGGTAAGACACTTGAACAGGTTACTGAGAGAGGTGGTAGAAGAAGCTCTATCCCTAGAAATATTCCAGATCAGATTGGATGGGGCTCTGAGGAACTTGCTCTAGTTGCAGATGTCCCTGATCAGTGTAGGGAGGCTGGACTAGATGAGCTTTAAAGGTCCTTTTCAACCCAAAGCATTCTGTGATTCTATAATTCTAAAATATTTAAACATTTAGTGTCTTGTCCATATCATTTCAGACTTCATACAAGCAGTCTCACATTACATTAATTCCAAATGTCTGTTCTCCTTGTTCACATCACTTTTCAAGTACAGATTGATTCTGCAGACTTTACAATTTCTGTCGATGTAATGAACAGGATCAAAATTTAAAGACCAGAATTAAACTCCTTCCACGAGAAGAGTATATACTGGCAGCAAAATCAGTTATTTACTTCCTCACTTTCTTTGCCAGTATTGTCTTTTTCTCTAGCAAGAAGCTCAAATGTTTTCTCATTTTGAGGAGCAAGAAAATTTCTTATCAAATTTTCCTAGGAATGTACCTAATGAAATGGTACAGGTATCACATGGGGACTGGGATGTATAACAGACCCTACTCTAAGATCTCCTTTCCTTTCTTTCTATAGCTTAAATTATTCAAAGAGATACAATCTAGTTCCTACAAATTTCACCTAGCAATAGGTTGCTTACACTCCTGAAACCTATTTCTCTCCATATAGTAATTCAATTTTTATAAAGATTATGCTTTCTCCAAAAGGTAACTTATAGTATGAAGAAACTATTGAACCTCAAAGATTACCTTCTTAGTGCTGTAATCTGCTCGTCTGTAAGTCCACCACTCTCTTCATGTATAATGCACAATTTTTCTTTCAGCTCACTTGGTTTTATACGGAAGCTTTTAAGAAAAATGTCTGGAGGAGAATGATTCTTAGATTATTTCGAAGAAAAGGTTCAAGGAAAGGAAAACCACCCAAACATTTTATAGTTACTTTCCACATACAAAAAAAAAAACAAAAAAAAAAACAAAAAAAAAACAAAAAAAAACCAAACACAAAAAAAAACTTGTGTCAGAACACAGTCATTGATTGAGAGAACTATTGAGGTAATGCTATCAGAAGGTCCTCAAGTACTTGCTCTTATATATTGCTCTCATACTTAGCTCAACAGTCAAAACCTTTTTTTCCAAATATCAATGCATTGTATTAATGTATTATTTTGAAGATTAAAGAAATTACATTTTCCATTTCTTTAGATTTTATTTACTCGCTTTTTTAATTTCCCAAGTTCAAAAGAAGGTAGTTAGAGCCCATGCCATAAAAATTGCTCCTAAATTGAAGGCAACCTGAGAAACAGAACTGCTCACTTCTGCCACAATGCCTGACATTCTAAAATCTGATTAAGAGTTGTTTTTTTTAATGTTTAAGACTTGTGTGCTGACTTGGGGCTGGCTCATAATATGCATTATGATAGGTAAACGGAAATAAGACATGTCTACCCCAAAGAGGTGAAAAACCTGTTGTAAATCTGTTGCTCCCAGACTACTATGTCTAGCCAGTTACTCTTTAATTATTGTCTGCTCCATCATCATTACCAAAGGATGAAAGTAAAAAGGGAAACAGGGAAGTCAACAGAGGGCATCAGTAGAGAAAGCAAAAAGGTTTAAATTATTCTGAGTGTTGGCATGAGACAGAACTCTGAGCAGCACATGAAGATTAGGAAGAAGAATTCAGGAAGAATGTGTATGATTTACTTTTTTTTTTTTTTCTCTCCTCTCCTCTCTCAAATTCTAAAAAGGAACAGGTTTTTTGTTATAAGAACTTTGTGGCCCAAAACAGCTACTAATGGTTCTCAGGAGACTGTCAGCCAATGGAGTATACACCATTCATTCTTCATTTGACAGACTTTACACCCTTTTAATTTTGTTATAAAATCCAGCTCTAGTGCTATGTCTGACAGAATCTTCCCTTTTTCCTTCTTATGCTATTCATGCCTTATAACTTTTGTTTCCATATGCTTCTTATGAGTGCATAACTCAGAGAAAAATGTTGATTTTAAATTTTTCACAGCCTATCTACTAAGCAGTTAATATTTTCTTGAATGTTTTCAGTAGCTGAAATTAGCTGCTGAATAAATTCTAGTCAGATTTTGCTAAAATATTTTACTAGGTAATATAAGGATTGTATATAGGGAAAACTGGATCTCATATGGAGAAACAGGCACCAACCAAGTCACAAAAGCTGGTAAAATTCCTAAACCAGGTTTTCTTGCACTAGATCCCACATTTCTGGATTAATATATACCTTATAATGTCTCTCAAAACTTTTCTTTGGAAATCTGAGGGTGTTTTTCTTGTCTCTCTGATACCTGTTCTCTGTATAGCAGAAGTTAATTTTGTCTAAAAGAAACCACTCAATAGCAGCTTTTATTTTCATTTTCTCGTACATTGCACTTGGATTTAGTATTTAGATCTTCTCTCTGAACACTCATTTTTCTTGTGTTCAGAAACTCACTCAAATTCTCAAGAAAATTTAACCTTCTGGTATTTTGGAGTGTATCTTTTTATTTGTTAATTTAAGAACTGTGATTTGCAGCACTTGCAGGAAAATTAATCAGAATTCTCGGGATTAGATTAACTTTTGATGTAAGTAATGTCCATAATAATAAGAGTATGCCAAAAATCTCACTTATGGGACTTTAAGGATAAGATGGATGCAGAATGTCTAAATCAAAAAAGCTGCAAAAGTAGTAAGATCAAAAAGGAAGAACTGTGCTATTTGCAAACCAAAAGAATTTCCTCAAAGAATGTAATAATTTAGTAGATAAAATTGCAATTACAGAATTCTTTTTATCTGAAACAACACATTTTTGTCACTCACTTTTAACCCTTCAAATTTTTAGCCACTGGATGCAATAACACCAACAAGTTATCTCCATTTATAGTTCCCTATTAAAACTTTATATGATCTCTGAAGTATATTTTTTCTTATCAACATTCATAAAGATTAAATCATTAAAGCTTCAACATTAACTGCCTCAAATACTTTACACATGTAACATTTCTTAAAACAGCACTAGGTTACAGAACATTTTTGGACATCCACTTCTATAACAGAAATCAGAGTAGTCTTTGAAGAACAAGTACACTTGCTCTTTTAATATATACCACTTCTCATCAAAGTAATTGAAAGACCTTTACATCACTTTATTAGTAAAACCAGAACTACATGTTGAACTGTTTCATTAGCTGTGAGACTCTTCTAGGTCAGGCCTTTACCAGTATCATACCTGGGCTTTTATGAGGGAAGGATCCTGATCATGATAATTCAAGACAGCCACTCAGAGTCTAAACTATTGGGCAGAGAAAGACAAGGATAGTTCTTGGGACCTGACTTGTAACTATCTCAAAGGCTTCTTACAGCAACCCATCTACACTTACATTAATATTCCTGAACTCATTGTAGGGGAGAGACTGATAAGATAAAGGAGTAGACAGTTCTTATTGATACACTTACTGAAGTTATGTGCAATTTTTCGATCTAGCATGATGTGTTGATTCACTGAAGGTTCATTGCCTGAAGATACTGCAATGTCCTGGATCTGGAACTGATCACAGAGTCTGGAAGCATCTATTTTTTTCTTGTATGGGTCACATGATCCCCAGACAGATTTTTGAATCTAAAAAAATATAGGAGTGAAGGTAAACAAAAAGCCAAAAGAACAAAGTCACTATCCAAACATACAGAAGGGCATCTGGGTTGTTTTGTGGCACAGTTATACTTTAATAACTATACATATAACATGGGCTACAATATTTTTTTTTCCAACAGCTACCACTACTTTCCTCCTCACCTTATCACAAGGAACAACATCCCAGTGAAAGGCTTTGGTTCTCTTTGTCAATGGAGAGAGGGTGCATGGCTGTGAGAACACAGGTGGGGCTGGTGGTACTTCTGCCTTACTTATGGAAAGTGGAAGAGATGGTGGTGCTGGAACCGCTTCTCCCTCTGGAAGCTTTGTCTGGAGGCTTGAAGACTTTGTCAAACTGGGTGTTGCAGAATTCACAATGAAGGGAAGGGGCTCCTCTTTCTGATCGTTCAGAGCTATAGTAAAATCCTCATAATCAGCTTCAGAGGAGATGCACCCCTGAGATCCTTCCTGAGGCAGAGAAGCATCCTTGCGCAGTGGACAGTACCTTTCTATGAGAGATACCCATTCATTCTGGAGTTTGCTGGCATCCTCTGTCCTGTTATTTTGGACAGTAAAGGGTATTCGAAACCTGAAATTTAAGAATGTCATATATATAAGCTCGAGGAAGTGTAAATAACATGCTGACTAATGCAGCCACAGATATTTCTTATTTAAGCACAATGATGTTCAGCAGCTTTACTTGTCAAAGGAGGCCAGTGCTGCTGACTCTGACCTTTTCAGAGAGAGTTAATTGCTTACATGTCTAAGGTTAGAGAGCTGATGTTTTGCCATATATTGACTTTGTGGAGCAGTTACCTTGTAATTCCTCTTCTCCACCTTGGAGGAAGGTGAACAGTGTGCTACGCTTTACTGTGTTTGTTGCACAAACTAATCAGAATCTGCTCACACATCTGTCCTATCAAGCTGACAGGTCTTTTTTTGACATTATTTCAAAGTATCTTCTCAAATCCACAAGGTGGTACCTTTGATTCTTCCTTAAAATACTCATCAAGTCACTGCATACCAATCACAGGGGTTATCTATGTAAATTTGATGGCCTCATTTCTCCACTGTTGTGTTTTGCTGTGATACATTGAGATTCTCTGTTGCTTGACCTTGTTTTCAGTTGTTCTGCTTTAACAAATTATTAATCCCTAACTATACTTACAAATAATTGTGTTCTTTGGTCTGGACTGAGAAGGTGCTGCATCCGTTCTCCTTGCTGACACTCACATTACCACCTGACAAATTAATTGTATTTGTTACAGGGTCTGCATTATTGTTCTGTCCTCCAAGACCTATGGAATATAAAGTCAGTCCTCCTTCACGTAGTTGTACCAAGTACCTGAAGGACAAAGAATGGAGATACAATTAATTCTTCACTGACTACTTATTTACACAAGACTTGCCTTTGTTAAACCTTCTTCTAATGTCAATAAGTATTCACATCTTTATAGAATCTTTCATGAAACAGTCAGAAAGTATCAATAGTAAAGCATAAAACCTTTAAGTTAAGGGCTTCTTACTGACATATAAGTGAACTGTGAAAATATGAACTGCCAGCCTGCCATGCCTAATGAGTTAAAATTAAGGAGATCTGACTATCAACTAAAAATCACAACATGTCCTCTTAATCTGATAGCCACACACTGCCCCTCCCATGCCATTTACTCTTCTCATTTGTTTGAGCTGGTGTGTCTTTTGGACTGTGAGCTTTCAAGGGAATCTACTGTGTGACTCAGCAGGGTATAATATAACAAGGCTCCGGAGCTTCTCTGTCTTCCAGGTTTCACTAAGCTATAAACAAGTCACCATAATGTATGTTAGTGTCCAGAACTATAGTTCAATAACTCTCCCTCTTGGAAACACCTCTGTGCATGTGCTTACTCCATAAGGACTTATCCTGGTCCCCTTTCATTCACACAAGTCACTTGGTAGGAAACAGTCAAAGCATTCTGCTCTCAAGGGTTTTCATCAGAAATAACTGTGCCAAATTTCGAGTATTACCTATCTAAATGATAAATTAATCCTGGCAGAAATTACCTGACCATACACAGCTTCTATTTCAGCAGAATATTGTGCTTCAGACTCTCCTCTAGGATTCTGCTCTGTTGCTTATATTAAAAGTCCCACATTCAACAAGTGGGGCTTTACTGTATGTGGTTTTTAATCTGCATTTGCAGTCTCATTTTTCGAGAGGGTTACTGCATTTCTTTATCATTCTGACAGTTCTATCAGACCTTTCTTTTCCTCCACTCTCCAAAGTGTGGCTGGTTGATTAAGTAATTCTATGAGGAATTTAAATAAGTTTAGCTGCTCCGGAAGAATTAAACATAAAATATAAATTGCATCTATTCCCATGTAAACAGTCAGAGTGATAAGAACTGTTTAATGGAGATGGCAGTTATATTGATCTCTCCTTTCTTTAAAGCAGGGACTTAGAGTTTAATCATATCTCCAGATGTTTCCACCATTATTTACTTTGCCAAAAAAAAAAAAGAAAGAAAAAAAAAAGATAGGATTAATATCAAGAAGAAAGCAAAGAGACCTTTGCTATACAAGACAAACAAAAATAAATTTTTGTTTCCTAATAAACTTGTTAAATGTTGCAACATAAATCCTGGGACACCTTTGAAGATAGTGCTTACAAGACATACTTTAAAAACAAAATAATTTTCTGTGAACTGGTAAGTCTTTTGAGATAATTGATCTGTGCAGATAATTACAATGTTAATTTTTTTTAATTAGTTTTTGCTAGACAGATTTTTCTTTTTCTCTCCTTTGATAGCATAAGTGCTTTCCAGATATTTTAGGATCTGGCTTAGGGTGGGTTATTTGTAGGATAGGGAGCAAACCATGTGACATCATTGTGGCTGGTTCACTAGCTCAGTAACTGAATCAGCGGAAGCTGAAGTCATGCTTATCTGTGGTGGCTCAGGGACTGACAGGTTGAAATGGTGCTGACAGTCCATTTCCTTCTAAATAATGATTTCTGTTTCTGAAACCACCACCCCATTGGGCCACCACGGTTGGTCACCCCCACAGAAGGGAAGTTCAGAACATTGCAAGAATGAATTATGAATTTAGTGGCAGTCATTTGTCCAGTGTGAGTCTATGTTCTCTACAATGTTCTGTTATTTTACACTCCTTATCTGCTTTGCCATTCTTTTTCTCCCGTTCCTTATGACTAAAAATGGAGTAAAAAGAAACAAAAAAAAAAATTCCACTATTAAAATAATCCCAAGTACCATCATCATTATATATGTGTTAGTAGTGCACACAGCAGCCTTTAGCACACACCAGAACTTCATTTTGTTGGTACCACTATTGCACTACCAGTTAATTTCAATGTTTTTATCTCAGGTAGATTTGACTTCTACATTTAACTTTAAAAAGCAATTAAATAATTAACTAATTATATATAAATTAAAATCTTAAAGTATTAATTGGGAACTCTAACAAAATCTACAGAGGTCCACGAAAGTGCAGTTCGTACTTCACCCATTCAGTGGATGTCAAAGTCTTTTGCTGCAAATCCAGCAGTCCTTCATGTATCACATCACATTCTGAGCGTCTTCCAGAGCAAGACTCTGCTGGTCTCTTGTATGAATTGCTCTGTATAACTCTGCTCAGAAGGTATAGTATCTATATAGATAAGTGGCAGCAGAATATTTTCCATGTTAATTCCCTTGAATAAGACATTAATACGTGAATTTTTCAAGTATAAAATGATAGACAACACCACAAGCTGCAGCCAAATAGGTAAAATAAATTAACATAAAATAAATAGGATTTTTCTATGATGCTAAACTACTTAACTGCAATTTTGTTTTATGCCCACAGTTCTAAACCTGTCAGTGTAAGCAGAATATCATTTTATTCTGGAGGGGTTAATGTAAAATGTAATCTTAGTTTAATTCATATGCAAAGCAATCTAGGACAAAGTTTCTTTTCAGCTCAGTTCAAGCCCAAGTAGTACTTGATTGATTTAGCTTGAAATCTCAAACAAACCCAGCAGAAGAATGAAGGCTTGCCTGCAGTTGACAGTAGCAGGGATTATGGTGGGGGTTAATTTAAAGCATTTTTTTTTTGTTATACAGGGCCACGTTTGAGTGTTCTTATGACAGAATACATGTACCTTTTTGAATTCTTCTGTTAAATGTAATCTGTTTTGAAAATTAAGCTAATCACCCATGAGGTACTGTTCATCTGGAATAAAAATTCCTATGCATGGAGTGAATAATTAAGTTTCATGAGGGATTAATCCCTCTGTAAAAATATAATGAAAAATTAGTGACAGCAGAAGTTTGGATGTAAACTCTGCCATGCTTTTGGGGAGTTTGTATTGCAACCTAAATTGTGCAGCTGGCTTCAGCATCTCAGCAGTGGGGTGCCACAAACTCCAAGATTTAATCACCCCTGAACACTGCACTCAGTATCTGCACTCAGGTGAAAAGCTGCTGTTAATGTCAAGACTCAAGTTTCTCACTTTTCAGTGTAGACTCTAATTGCACTAAGTGAAATATTTAATTGAACCTAGAACTCAAAAGGATCTGAACCCTCAAAATGAAACAGCTCATACAAAATCTTGCAACATTTAATCATTCAATTAAATAAATATATATCTGTACCTCGGATGTCTTCCTCTGATAAGTTTATCTTTGCATTGTATTTTGATGGTAAAAGATGAGCTTTTTCTATTCACAGTATCAGGATGGCATAATTTATTCTTAAAGACGTGCATTTTTATAAATATGTATGGAAAAAAATCCACCCTGATTATAAAATTTCAATTAAGATTCAACTGACCATGCCATCAGTTTTGTTTGCTTGTTTTAATATAATCTAAAACCAGTTACTTAGTAGTAACTATGAACTTTCCTATCACATCAAGCTGGCTTTACATCTTCAGTCCTAGTGAACTGTGGCAAAATCCCAAGGCCAAACTTTACCCTGAACTCACATTCCTTTTGTTCAGTATGTGAAAATATGAGGAATAAAGCCATGCCTACTTCTTTGCTTGCACAATGCACAGCATAACAATTCCCATTTATGACTGGGACCTGCTGGGTACTGGCATAACATTAGCTGTTATTTATATCAATCTGCATGTGACACTATAAAATCTTACCTTCCTTTTATCATCAAGAGACACTGCTTCCAGCTCATAATCTTGTCGCCCATGAAACACAATGCTGAAGCGCCTCCTTTCAGTATCTTCACAGGATTTTACTTGTGAGAAAGGGAACTGTTTCTTAATAATTCCTTTTTCAATGTTAAAAATGGTCTTTGTGTTGAAATCAATCTGGAATGGAAAATTCTTCATTACTTGACTCCATCGATTCTCTTCATTGAAAGGGAAAGGCAGCATCCCAAATATTACCATGTTAGGGCACTTAGATAAAGGACCAGCTTGGAATAAGTATCTATCTTGCCAATGAATAGAATAAAAAATTGCAACCCATCATAAGATACTATACTGTATTTGGTTTAGTTACAAAACAGATACTCATTGTAACTGTTTATCTCCTTTGATGAATATGCATCAATTTATCAGTCTGAAATATTACTTCTTTTTAAATTCTCTCTGTCTTTCACAACCCAGTATAAAAACCTCCCATTCAGGAGTAGTGGTAGCACAAACTACTGGCACTACCATCTCAGGATTCAATTACTAACTGGTTCAACCTATGCCTCAGTACTAAAATAAATGTGGTTATTTTTAAAACAGCTTCTCTGTGTCAGGAAAAGAGGATACTCTTAAGAAGTTACTTTCTGATACAAATATTAGTGGTTTGGGTTGGATCTTATCTAACACAGATTTTTAATCTGTATGGACATATACACTTAAATATAGTGAAGGGAATTAAGATAAGAACCAATAAATTTATTTTATTGGTGTTTCACAGCTATGACAATTAAAAACTGTTTTGCTTTAACATAAGATTCTTCTTATTCTGCTGCACAATCTATATTTGCAGTGTTATAAACTGGTGCAGATTCCAGAATCTGTTTTGTGTCAGTCCCTGCTGAGCAGAAACAGCTTTGTTGATACAATAAGATGTGAATATTATCTGACTGTTCAGCTTCACTGAATGTTGCCCAAAGAGAAACTAAGAACAGTCTCAGATCTTGCCTGAGTTAGATATTTACCTTTGGACATAAGTGATTCTTGGAACCTTTCATTCCTACAATGCAGACCATGACAACGAAACACTAACACCATGGACTTTCCCTCTGATCTCTTTATAGCAGGAAACGTCCAAAGCAGAACCATTCTCATTATTATCTCTGGCTTTTGAAGGCTGATGGTAACTAGAGAACTGGAATTAAACAACTGCAGATTCCCAGACTGATAACTTCCACATCTAATGTAGCTTTCTCTATTTTTCCATCTGCTTTATGCTTAAATAAATAATCTTTTTGTTGAAAAAATCCGTGGATATTGAGGGAAATAAAGAGATTATACTTTCTACATTTAAGATGCAGTCAACAAAGAACACCCTCTAGACTTGCTCCTTATCAAGTTTTCTACAAAGCGCAGGAGAAATCCAGTGAAATCCAGGTTCCTGGAGACAACACAAAACCATTGTCACTGACTTCATGGAGTCAGGAAATCACCGTCAGGTGTTATCGAGTTAGTATTGTGCAAGTCAATAAAGCCTTAAGGGTTCATCATGTAAAAAAAAATAAAAAAATTTAAAAATCACAGAATAGAGCAGCCAGAGATGAAATGCACAGTCTGCCAAATGAACCTTCTGAGTATGAACATTTCTTCCCAAGGCTTTAGAGAGTGCAGTTTAAATGATGTCCTGTCAAAAGGAACAGATATTTTATCTAAATCACTTGTATGCATTTGCTGTTGCTAACTAATAAGAACAACTCCCAGACAGAACCTATTATAATCAATCATCTTTATGACAAATAATGGTTTTTAGAGGTGAAATAATGTCTTAAATCATCAAGACCATTCCACAGCCCTCCCAGGGATTCAGCAGAGGGGATTTCAAATATTAACCCCAAAATACTTATGGTGTAAAAGGTAGAAAGTTTGTTCAATATCTTATAGCTCTCTGATAACTTTAAAAAATCTTGTGGTTCAGGGACTCTTAGCATTTCCCAAGCAACTTAAGCAGCCTAGATTTGATATATAGTTCTTTAAAAGCAAGAATTTTTAACATTACCTGCAAGATTCGTTTTTGCCACCGATAGTGTTTGTGTTTGTAGATAATGAAGTTAAATTGTGAGCCAGTTAGCAAATCCTGTGAATCCTGAAAAATAGGCCAGAAATCAGCAATACATCCAGCACTGTGCTAATTTTTGTCCACTCAAATCCAGTCATGTCCTCGGGTGTAATCCCCCTCAGAGAACAGGGTTCAAACAGCACTGGAAGCTTTGCAGAAGAACTACATGTGGAGATACAAGGAAACATCTTCCTGACCTGATTTTCACAAGCACAAAGCATTTACAAGTCCTGCTGAACTAATAATGAAGGGATCACAGATCAGGATGGAAGGTGAAAGCGAGAGCAGAAAGATGGGAAGGAGAAGAGCAGAACCCATGGAATTGTACTAATGCATTTGAAAACACAGGAGTACAAGCGGGCTATTAAATGGGCTAAGCAGAAGAACTATAGGTGACTTTAAAGAAAGATATTTACAAACCCTTGAATGCAGTGTGTAAAATAGAAATTTTTTATTCCTTGGTGTTATATGAGAGCATATGGTTTGCTTTCTGGTCCTTTACAGAGCTACACTCTGTGCATGGAAAATGAATAATTTTGTAATCTTCAGGAAAATGCAGAGAAGAGAGGGTCAGGATCCAGTGATACTAAATTTGATTTAGTTGTAATAATTAGCTGTCACAAAAACTTTAATACTGCAGAAGTAGAAAAAGAAGGCTTTCTTTTCTTACTCTGAGCATATATTTTCTATAGTCTTACACTGCTGAGCTTAATATTTTTGTTGACTGCACCCCTCTGAAAAACTTGTGCTGCTTTTTTATTACTGTTTATTTTTGCTTCTCCTTCTACTTCTTCCCAGCTAATTTATAAGCAGTATAGAAATTTATTTTTTTAAATTATAAAAAGTTTATCTCACTATCACTACCTGCTTTTGCAGTATAAAAACAAATTACAGATTGCATTATTTGCACATCATAAGATTTCACTGTTTCCTTAAAGTGTCCAGATTCAGAGGGTGGTTCAAAAGATTTCTCCAAAGAATACTCTCCTGGCACTTTTGTGGTGACAATGGACAGACATTGCAATGAGAAAGATACTGGACGGGAATTACCAGGAGTACAACACTGATGGACTGTTGTACACAATTAATGTGTACACAATTAATATCATTCTCAAACCATTTTCATCACCATTATCAATTTACAAAACAGATCAAAGGATTGACCTTACCTTTTCAGCATACACCTCTTTCTGTGCCAAATGCAAAGCTCCTTCAATGCTCACTTCTTTATTTTTCACCATGTTCATAATTTTGAGAATTTTTTCTTGGCTTAACTGGGGGGGGACAAAAAAAAAAAAAAGTCAAATGTTTTTAAAGACTGTTTTTTCATCTGACTATTCATAGATTCATAGATATTAGGGGTTGGAAGGGACCTAGAAGATCATCTAGTCCAACCCCCCTGCCCGAGCAG
>JAOEGS010005266.1:0-12022 GCA_025447755.1 Corythornis vintsioides
ATATGGAAATTTCATTAATGTGTATATGTGTATTTGTTCTTGGGTCCATGCCACTGTTCTCTTATTTTCCCTTTATTCTTTCTACCTTGGACATGACCTTTTCCAGTATTCCCAGAGTCAAATGCCTTGACCTACAGCAAGTTTGTTTGTCATCCTTCCTCTAGACTGCTAACATGTTTCTCTGCTATCATAAACATTTAGTTGTGATTTTTGCTTCTTCTGATAACAGTAGCTATATGTAATCAGGAAAAACAAACAATGCAGTATACATCTCATGTGTATAAACCTAGTTAAGAGTTTGAGGCAAGTCACTTCCCAAACAGATTTTAATTTGTACTTGTTCCAAATAATGTTCTAATACTATGGAACATGAGATTTTATTTTACTGCTTTGCTTTTCTCATTTTAAAACATGATATTAACACACATAATTTTAACTCTTTCCCAGAAGGTAATACCAATAAGGTCTTTGTTCACATTCTAAAAAAACAAGAATTTGCACAAGATTTCCATACTGGTAAGGATCAAACTACTATCCAGGTTTTGTTTTGCTTCATGGTTGAAACAAAGATACTGTATGTGGAGAGATGGAACTACAGAACCCATGAAACAATGTCAGTAATTTGAATTAGGCATTTCTTGACTATCACTGATAATGCTCATTATCTAAATGCTCATTAACTAAATGCTCATTCATGAATGTCATTGGATGTAAAGTGCAGAAGCACAAACAAAATGCAGAGGCATCAGTAAGTTTGGAGAAGTTAATACATTCTAATCTGTCATACTGTGTAGTGCTAGATGGAATATCAATGCAATCTTACTTTAATACTGACAGCACAGTATAATTACCATATTCTTACAACAGTTTGGGTCCCCAGGCAAAGATAAGAAGAGGTTAAATATCACTGTAGAGACATAAAATGATAGGTCAATAAGTCAGTAAAAGATTACTTCTCTGTTATAGCATTTTCATTACTAGTTTGTGGTTTCCTGAGACCATGAAGTTATAAGAAAACAGCACAGCAGTTAATGTTATCCAAAACTATTCTAAATCCTTTGGAACTTTATGAGCTTCAGAGCAAAGTACTTTGCAAACATTATTTTAGAAGTGGATGTTTATTCAGGTGGGAAATTCTAACACCTAGCTGCTAATTTGCATCAAACTAACCCAGCTCTAAAGTCTGAAATCCTTAGCATCAAGGAATATCTCCAAGGCAGGTACATTCCTATTCCTGAACATGTATATAGCCACACAAATCTATACAACACTGACTGGTCCTCTCAGAGCCCAACAGGATGCATAAATTCCCCAATGTCCTCTATACAGCACCTGCTCTAGTGGATATGATCAAAATAGCTCTACACTTTCAGAGACTGAACTGAAGGGTATTTTAATGAAAACTTGAGTTAGGAAAAGTTGATTAAAGATGATTTATTGGGAAGTGAGAGATTTAAATGCCCATCGTGGAGAAGGAATCTGAAGCCAGATCTCCAACTTCCCAAGAGATAGCTTATCCTCTAAGTTACTAGGCTTGCAGTTTGAGCTCTTCCTGAGGGGTTTCATCTGGTTGTAATGATGAAATACATGCTAGCCATACAATGCAAAAGAACCACCCTCCAGCTAAAGGTTTAAACAACTCATATAGGTGATATAAGATTTGTATTTTGTTCCCAGGGAGCAGCTGATATCTTAAAGATAAAGGAATAGATTGCATCATGAAATCTTTTAGCCCGCTGCTTGGCAGCTTCGTGCATAGGACATTTTCCAGTTACTTTGACTCCAACTATTCCTACACACCTACTATCTGCACATGATGTTAAGTCATCACCTCTTACATCAAGACAGATAAATAAATTCAAAGCCATAAGTCTCTGACGAGATAGACATCTATCCCTGAACTGGGGGAAGGTGTTTGAGGTCATTTTTAAATTATAGCTTTCTTCATGTCATGTTGGTTTTGGTTTGAATGTAGGGTGGTTTTTTTTAGTTTAAGAAGCTCCTTGTTCAATATGCTGGAGTCAAACATATTTCATTCCCACACACGCCTAGAATTTCATTTGACATTATTACATTCTACAGGGTAAGAAGTCTTAGTAGTTACATACTGAACATGAGCAGTACTGCCCTACCCCTTTCCTTGCTCCTAACAATGATGTAAAATGCTGCACTGTTTTACTATATCCCTTTTCAAAAAGACTAGGTACTTTTGTCTTTACCAGAACCCACCTAATATTATGATAAATCATGTATGTAGCTGCCAAAACTTTGTGTGTCTTGTTCAGAAACATTACCAAACCTTGCACAAAACTTTAAACTTTGAGGGTGAACAATAGGCAAACATACTTTTTAAAGACAGAGTTACTCATTCTTATTATTTAATCAAATGCTCCAAAGCTAGAATCTAAGAAAATTCTCTTTATAATTTCAGGTTATAAATGTTGACTAAAGCAAGCATTTGTCTGGGGCCATGCTTTGTGTGGGGACAAACAAACAAACAGAAGAATCAGGATTTTCTATATAACAGGTAAAATGAAAGAGTACATTTTAAACTTGGGCAGACAAGGACAAAAGTGAGAATCTTTTAGTAACTCATGACAGCTATCAATATGACAAAGAAAATTAATAGGATCAGATGACAACCATAATGATAAGCATGCTACTAAGGCAACAATTGCACGTTTGATGAGATCTTAAAAAGGATCTATACTGCTCAACAGCAAGGAAAAATAAAAATCCTGAATGCAACATCTTTTTCCAAAGCTGCTGAATATAGTCTATCCCTCCAAAATATGTTCCTTCCAAATAATCTCTTGCTCATTTAAAGTAGTTCACTGACTCTTAGCAGCTTGTTTTCAAGCTATTCAGCTTAATTCTTTCCCAGATTATTCACAGGGAAAAAACAAACAAACAGCAACAACAATAATAATAATAAAACAACAAAATAAAACCAACTCCCCAAAAAAACCACAGCATAACAGAGAGATAAATGTTTTGCCTTTGTTATCTTCCATTTCTGCTCTTCATATTTAATGTATACCTACATCTACAGAAATTACTTGTGTAGGATTTACACAAGTGTGTGGTGAAGGGTTTCTAAAAGGTAAAGACTGGAAGGTAACAGAAATACAGTGAGGTAAGCTAACTTACCCAACAATACCACTTAAAGTACATCTGAACAAATACACAAATGCCATCCAGAATTTCTTTCTGTCTGCTTTCATGTGGCTCTGTGGTGACATTACCTGTTATCTGTCCTCAAGACAGAAATTCATAGATCAGGAAAAACAATAAGTGATTTTAAGCTACCTTTGCATTTCTGAGTCTGTACACTGGAAAGCATTTCAGTCCCCAGAACTGGTCACCCAGACAGCATCTGGGGACCAGTTCAAGTCACAACAGCCCTCCTGAACTGAAACATTGCCCTCTTTGGCCTGTCCTCTGACTCTGTAAAAAGCTTTCTGTTTGCAAGAGGAATGTCCACCAGTATAGACTGCCTGCTAATATTTTCTCTGGGTTTTTAAATTTTATTTTGATGTATGCTTCTTTTTCATCCTTTCATAAATGTTAGTAAAATGCAGTAGCTGAAAGACAAGTGAGTAGTGTGCTGTACAGATGCTTTTCTTTCCTTCTCAATGCAATCATAATGGTCACAAATACAAATAAGGGGAAATAAAAACAAACCACTAAAAAAACCCACTAAAAAAACCCAAACACACACACACACCTTTAAGAGCTTGGACCAGTAACTCAGACAGTGAAGTTTCTAGGAGGCTCAATACAAAAAAAACCCAACAAACATCAAAAAAACCCCAACAACATCTAAAAATAAGGAGGTGCAACAACTGCCTGGCTTGTTACCTTTCTCAACTGCTCTGCAGCTTCAGCTGTAACCCACACGTACGCCCTGGTCTGAGTGAGAACAGAACCAATTCTGTTCAGTGATTTTACTTTTCAGCTCAGTTCTTCTAACTGCACTGGCTGAAGTCAGTAGCCTGTTTTCCCAGGCAGCATCTGCTTCTAGCAGTGATAACACCCCATGTTTAGAGTTAGTACCAAGGAGTGGTGTGCAGACCAAGGCCACTGCTGGATCTTGTGCACCACACTGGGGGGGTGCAGAATGTGAAAGGCTACACCTGCAGGGAATTTCCCAGTGCCTGCTCCACAGCATCAGTGGTGACAGATGATGTAATTGCCATCAGGGGTGGTGGGTTCCATACTGGTTTTGCACGTATTTGTCTATATTCCTTTGTATTATTATTTTCATTTTCATTAAATCTGTTCCAGTTTCCTTTTCTAATCACTGAGTCTCTCTCCCTTATCCCATTCCTCTTCCCCTTTGGGGAGGGAGAGGGATTAACAGCATCTGTTATAGGTCTAGTGGGCTGCCCTGATGCTAAACTATGACAGGCAAATACCCTGATGTAAACTGCTGTCTTTTGATAGTAAGTACATGAGAGATATCTGCATGGACTAGAGCACAATGGAAGCAATTTATTTATCATGAAAAGTCTGTAAAGGAAATAGTAATATCATGAAACCTGGGAAGGGGGCCAGACATTGTTCACAAAGCACCCTTCTGATAAGCATAAAAATCCAGGTGTCAGATGTCTCAACCTACAGGTAAACTCTAGGACACACTGTTTGGGAGAGCAGAATTTCATAGGGAGAAGGGAAAGAGATCACAATCACACAGAAGAGCAGCTTTAACTGCTCTACCAAGGTCCTCCCTAGCTTGGGAACACATTGCAGGCAGGCAGAAGTCTGCAGGGAGCGGGAAGGAAATGGCTGGAAGTTGTTTCCTGCAAGTACAAGTCTCAGAAGTAATAACATGTGGTGCTGGTTCTCAGTCTTGTAACCCAGCTGTAAAGGCCAGGTAAGAATTTTTGTGTTCCTCATATTTCTTGATTTATAAATGTTCTCTTAAATATATGTGTTTTTTAAAATAAATTGATGAAAAAAAATCCCCAAACCAAACCAAACCACCAGCAGGCTAGGAACAAGGCCACATGGTGTCAGAATGGAGCATTCATTGCAGTGTAACTGAATTATACAAGTGGTAAGAGCAATGGAGTATATCACAAAGAAAGGAAAAAAGATCTGTGCAAATATTTTTCAGGCATTAACCATTGTATAAAACACATTAAGCTATGCCAAATTGTTTCTTTCCAATTAAAAATACAAAGAGAAACCTGCTTTAGATTAACAGAAGACTGGTTAACATGTTTTTGACAAAACTTTTGATTAGTGCATTCAAATGCACACAAAACCAGCATCACACTAGTCTGTGTTTGCAGTAAAACTTTAAGGAAATCAAAAAACAAAAACAAAACAAACATATGAGATTTAGCACAGCTGGTAAACTTTGTGAACACCATGCTGTCAAATGCACATTTCATAGAAGTCTCAGCTGTCTTTCCTTCAAACAAGAGATGCTGATATGCCACCATAACACATGGCAAGTATACCAGAGAAGAACAAAAAAAAATAAACCCCCAAACCATCAATGTTTGCCTTCACTTGGGCATTAATTTATGGAGTTCTATGATGCAACTGTGCTTTAGGATTTATATTCAAGTAGTTTGCAGCAGAGTCAAATGAAAACAAAGAGAAGAAACCTGCATAAGTGCAACTTAAATTCAAAGCACCAGTATGTTTGTCTCGTTTGACTAATGAACTGATTTAGGGTCTTTTGTGAAAGACTTCCCCAATGCATACTGGAACTAGAACATTGTAATGTTAATTAGGTAAATAACAGTTGGTAGGCAGAGAAGTTCTCTGATATGCTTTAATATTACAAAGAAGGGAACTGATCCCCATGGCTCCTCTTAGGTACAACACAATCCTAAAAAAACAGGATACCCTAAGTACAATAAACCAAATGAAGTACCATTTGTTTTCGACAAGAGCATGGGCAAGGAAAAGAAAGTATGACATTCTTTTTCATTTTCTAAACATTGTAATATTCTAGTTATTAGCTCTATTTCTACAGTTTAAGTCTCCTCCCTTCCTCATCTCTTCCATGTTTTGCCTTATAGCTCTTTCCAAAATGCACATACCTCTAAAAATCTGTAAGCTCTGATGACGTGTTGAGACATGATTATTCTAAGCATCATTAGGAAGAAAAAAAAGAAGAAAAAAAAAGAAAAATATATTAATAAAATTAATTTACTGTGGGGCTATAGATGTATCAAAAACTCATACTAGAAAGTTATGTTTCTAGTTTCTGTGGCTCAATTAACATAAGATTCAGCCAAGGTAAATCATATCAAGCGTAACACAACAATTACCAATTATCTTTCACTATTTTAGAAAATTTATAGAACATGAGTGGTTTGTAATTATGTGCCCTACATACACAAGTTACTGCAAGCCCACAAAAGAAATGCAAAAGGATTACAATGTTAAGATGAGTAGTGAATGAAAAAGGAAACAGTTCAAGTTGTCTCGAAGTACTGGGGCTTACTCACACCATTTTATAATCATTTTATTGAAACATCATTGTCAGTGCTCATGCTACACAGGGGTACATTGAATATCTTCAGGTGTTGTGCTTAAGTAATATTTAATGGTTGCAAATTTTGGAAATTTGTTGGAGACTGAGAATGAAATACAGCATTTAAAACTAATTTTGGCTGTATTTTCTATTTAAGGTCCTTTTGGGGGAATTAAACAATCTATAGTCACAAAAGAGCTTTTACTCTATAACTGACAAATAATTTTGAACATTTTAAATGCTTGAAAAAGAAAAGTTTTTGGAGAACTGAATGTTCTGTCAAGATGTATGCAATCTGAAACTGGAACAGTGTTTCATGATACAGGAAACCCTGAATTTTTTGTGAACTTGTAGATCACTTTTACCTACACCCTGACTGCAAAATTGCAAATACATGATCAAAAATGGATGAAAAGTATGTTCCTGCTCTCATTTTCATGCCAAGTACAAGAATTACCCTTGGAAATTTCAAGGAGCAATTAAAGGTAAACTGCAAACAACTGTAAATCTCGCTTCCATTAAGAATGGGGTTTTTTAATCCCATATCACCTGACAGACTGTGGAAGCAAAAAAAAAACATACAAGACATGAGGATAAGCCTCCTGCCAATAGGAAGTTCTTACTTTCAAGTATGCTTTTAAAGTTTTTTAAAAATACTAAATCACCTTAATGAAATTCTCATAGCTTGTTTGCTGTTGTTTTTGGTTTTTTTAATTAATACTAACAAATCTGTATTTTTCTCATTTTTCAAAAAAAAAAACCAAAACAAAACCTATCTCCTTCTCACAAAGGAAACCCAAAGAAAATTCAGCCCGAGGCATTTATTCTTCTGGAAAACTTTGTGTTAATTGCTAAATATTCATCAAGGTATTACACACCACTTTACACAGATACCAAAAAAAAAAAATAAAATAATTGCTTGCATATAAATATAAATGCATTTATACCTTTATGTGACCATCCAAGCACAAGTAAACAAGTCTTTTATAGGACAGGATCTTAACCCATCCAGTAGATAGATTATATTTTTGCTTGACTGGGCACAATTTCACATAGCTGCAATACTTTCTACATCCTAAGTATTTTGCTGTGATTTGCTTATTCCTACTCCACAGTCACAGAACAGCCACTCAATGAAGTTAAATAGTCTTAGTATCAAATTTTACAAACCTACAAGCTAAAGGGGAGAGGGGGAAAGTCTCAGGGGTGGAAGAAAACGAATTCTTAAAAACAAACAGCATAAGCCCTTTGAGGCTGATCCTCAGCCCCAGTTAGGCTAACAGAGTTACACTGGTCTGCTCCACTTGCAGAACTAGTTCAAGTCCATGTGCTCAAAGGTGAAAAAGAAACATATTAAACCTCACAGCTGAGCCTTGGTTCTAATTGTACCTTTATTCCCACTTAAATACCTAGGGGTTTTTTTACCTGTATCACACTCATATCACTGGAATGTTTCTGGATTTTTCTCCTGACACAGTGGAGAATTACCCTGATCACATTTCTTATCCTTATGGCTGGTCATGATCTTTTAAATCTCCCAATCCCACCATAATATTCACATGCACTTGCTTCTTAATTCTGTCTCACAGCTCTAGCTGCAGATCCCAGCCTGCACACTAAAACCTTCATGGTTCTTTCTCACTTTGTTCTTTAGATGAGTCAGAGATAAGGCTCCTCTGGGTGGTATCCAGCTTGCAGTTGGAATTTTATGGAATTACAATGTATTTTAAGCATATAAAAAGCATCCTGGGATTGCCATCATGCTACATCTAGTTATCAAATGGGACTAGAGATGTATGTATGCTGTAAGCATTTTCACCACTCTGGTTTCTAGACTAGTACAAGTAGGACACACATATCAGTAGCACTTCAATCACAGACTTGTCTACATCATTGTTCCTATAAATGTTATTATAAACAGAGCTGCATTAGTGGGGGAAACAAGGATGAGTGTAATAAATAAAGCTTGGTATAAAGAGAACATCTAGGACCCCCAAAATAACATTTCACTGCAAGTTAATTGTTTTTTACAAGCTTCTTCCTCTAATGTCTCTGCCAGACAACAGAAATACTCAGATCCAAGCCCTAGGAAACTTCAACCAATAGGTGAGTCTCAGAGAGGTTTTGTTTTATCTCCATTTACTTCAGTAGAAGTGAATAATTCCATTCCAAAGATGTAAACACAGGAGTTGACAGCCTTTCAGTGTGTTCACAGAGCTCTTCCTCCAGATTAGCTACATTCTCCTGTTCCCTCTTTCTGCCCTTCTTTAATAGCAATGCCTTACCCTGCCTTGACTTTTACATCCTGAGCTATTGGGCCATATTTCTACATATACAGCTTTTCGAAAGGAAGGCTTGACCTAACACGTCCTCTTCCTGACACACTGCCCACTAGGCAAAAAAAAAAGTACATGAAAGTTCCAGAGAATCTGGTAAAGGGAGTATCAATAGGATTCCTGACTTTGGAGAGGCATCAAGGTGCATCAGTTCAACCACAAAAATTTCAAGCAACAGCAGATACTGATCAGAGGATGCCCCTTTGAACACAAGGAAGGAAAAACAGAATCAAAATTTTTGAGAACACACATGAAAAAAAACAACTCTAAATTCAAAGGAACACAACATGAATTCATGAAGGTAAATTTGACCCTTTCCCTTTCTCACTGACTACATTTAGATAAGAGTGGTAGCAAAGAAATAGCAGATCCAAGAACAAGTGAAGAAAAAGATGTGGGGTTGATACCCACACTCACTTTGCTGACAGATTCATGGCTCATCATTTTCAAGGAATGCAGTGAAAAAGAGAAAAAAACCATAAGGCATTAATTACTGCAGTGAGGGAAGAATCAGGTAGGTACATTGGGAATTGAATTATAATGTAAAGCAAACCCTGCTCCTGTTATAATCTTATTTTGCTGTTGAAATTAAAGCCTGAAGAATTATGCCTTTCATTCTTGCCTCCCAGACATTCATGAGAGAATTGAAGGTAGGAGAAAAAGTACACATATAAACAGCAGTTAGTTATGTTTGGCAGCACCTTGTGCAACTAACACAAGAAGAGCAGAACATACAAATGTTTCTGTAGGCCTGCACTCCCTGCACTTGCTGCCATCAGCACCAGCACTGAGCAATTTTAAGAAACTGCCAATGTACTGAGGCCATTATCATCTGTCACTGTTCAGATCAGGAATTTTTCAAATCTTCTCTCTAGTGCAGATTTGAAAAACTACTAAATGCTGATGGGACATGACAAACCACTTCTGTGGCTCTTTTATGCTTTTGTTAACATACTACTTAGAATTTAATCTCTGTATAAATCATCAGAAAATACAGAACATTTCAAAAGAAATACCTGAAAAGTCTGTTTCCTCTTCCAGTGTGGACTGTGCAGAACATGACACTTTGGTTCTATTCTATTGCAATTGATGCCTCAGTTACTGCTAAGATCATTTATAGCGACTGCAAGGTCCCTGCCCTGCTGCCAAATAAATTGTTTCTAATTTCTGTTTATCACTTCTTATCCTATTCTGTGGCTAAACTGGTTACGGCAGTTTGAGAGCAAAGAATCTAAGACTATACCTCAAGTAAATAAAGAGCTAGCATTTCCTCTTTGCTGGGACTCTGTAACATCAAGAGAAAAAAAATATTCTCCTCCACCTCCAGACAGAATAATAAATTGCTGTTACACTGCTTTTCACAAAACTCTGCTCCACTCCAAACAAGACATGTCCACGGGACTGAATGTCAGCCCCAGGAACAAGAATCCTTTAAGAAAAGAGAAATAGCTAGAGGTAAGCTGCTGGAGGAACTACAAAGAGAACTGCCAACAAGTCAAACCAGCTGCTAGAGCAGCACAACAGCCAGGACTGGTCTGCAGATGAAGGAGTGCTGCAGGAGGCCGCAGCAAACTGCACTGCCCATTATCTCAACAAGATGGGGAGGAGGAAAGGCAGTGCTGATACCAGCTGAAGAAACAAGCCAGGGAAGTGCTGAAGCAGCTGCTTGGCAGCAAACAGCAGCAGCAAGGACTCATCACAATGAAACAGAAATGTATGTACACGGAATTATTCTAATGTATTGCACTTCGAATTCACTTTTTTACATTAATTAGAATTAATTTATAAGGTCCTAAGAGAAATCCACCTTCCTCACAGCTGCTCTTGCAGTAATAAGGATTAAATCAATCCTTTCTTCCTTCAGCTCCCCAGTGGGAGCAAACATATGGCCTCTGAGAGGGTTTGACCCATTTCCCATCTGCCAGTGACCAAACTGGAAACAGTGAAGCACTCACCCTTCTATGAGAAGATGGAAAGAGACCTTCTGAAATTAGGATTAACTGAGTCATCAAGTAAAGATTTTAAAATATAGAAAAGATTTTCAGTATACCAGAACTCATTATGCAACATAATGCATATATTATATGCATATAAATCTTCTGTCACTCATGTTCTGTATGATAATGCAAATTCTTCCTTAGTGAATATTCAACTGAAGTAATTATGCAGTTTTCAAGATTCACTTTCATCATTACTTTAGATTCTTATAAATATCAGGTGAAGCTGTATGTAAGGTGGACACTGTTGATCATCCCTACCACACAGCAAGCAGGATGCAGTGAGGGGCTTCTTAAGCTTGTGAATTTGATTAGTCCAAAAGTAGCCATACTCCATTAGTAATAAGTCCAGTTGACAGATAAATCTATTGTCTCAGATACTCCACTAATGTGGCTTTCCTACTTTAGTGACCCAAGCTCACTGTATCAATGCACTATATGGTGCAAAGCTATCAAGATAATTCACTGTTACCTCAGTGTTTCTCTAGTGCATTTCATTATCGAATTGCCAACATCAGACTTGACCTGGGACCCTTGCAAAGAGATTGAGGATATACATTCCAGTTTTTAGGAATTGAGGCATTCATGTAACTTCACTTGTACATATACTGATAGTCACCAGTGTGACTAAAATGCACAGCCTATTTGAAGTCCAATATAGATCTTGCAAGCTCTAATCAGCCAAGGCATGAATATGGTCCCTTTCAGAGTTGTCAGCATATCAGTTTTGCAGGAGTCAAGCTCAACATTTGTACAATTTAGGAACAAATTGTTAAAGGACCCTTTCTGCTGATCCAGTTCAACTTTCCTGGAGGATTTAACCCTTTACAAAACCTCCACAAAGAGCAGTGCATCTAATCTTGAATTCATTCCATTGACCTGACAACTTTCTTTGCTCAGATCTTAATCAGCTTTCCATGAAAGTTATCGTTAGCTGACTTACAGATTTAGGCCACTAGCTCAGTTATCAACACTTTTCATTCCAGACAGTAATTTACTTTGTTCCCATCTTAATTTATTCACTTGGCAGCACCCATGACTTCTTACTTCATGGGATTAAACCAAGGACATTTTTGATTGAAAGTTAAAGACAGTGAAAAACAAAATAAACCATTTAGCTTTAAGTTAAATTCCAATTATTCAGAAGTTGTCTGGTGCTTAGATTCTAGCAGAACTGAAGTTCAGTGAACTCC
>JAOEGS010005266.1:12122-25594 GCA_025447755.1 Corythornis vintsioides
AGCTTTAAGTTAAATTCCAATTATTCAGAAGTTGTCTGGTGCTTAGATTCTAGCAGAACTGAAGTTCAGTGAACTCCAGTGTCTCAACTAAGTCACAGGAGTGCACAACATTAGAAACACTCCTCCTTACACTTGGTAGCCAGCACAGTGTCTCCTAAGGTAGCTAATGTTTCACTGACTTAAGGCTTTGATGGTAGTGAATCTCTAGGGCAACAGATAGCAATAGACACTAAAACTGTACCAATACATTCTAGTTTTTAATCTTTTATTTGGGTCAGGTCAGAAATGCCTTAAGAATATGTTCCCACAGTACTTCAGATTTTCCAAATGCAGAAAGAAGTAAACAGAGAGTAAAGTAGAACAAAATTTCCCAAAAATTCACATTGCTAATTGTTTTGAGGCCTAAACAAGCATTTAGGCTAATCCATGTATTAGCCACAGGAATGCTTTTCCTTTTTGAGAAGATTGAATAGCTTGAAAAAAAAAAACAACCCAAGTAACTTGAAAAGGCCATTATCATTTGCTATACCTTAAAGCTGCAGACTTCAAGGCTATCTATTTGTAGCTGATCTTCACTTTCTCAGTTTTTAATTCTGTTATTACTTAGAATGCATTTTTCTCCAGCAAACTGTTGGTAAAAAAGACTGGAATGGGTACCAGCCTTGCTACTACCTTTAGTATTACAATTTCTGCTTCATTTATTTTAATATCTGAAAATATTTTATTCCAAAAACTTTTGATTCCTAGAACCACAGACAATTCTGAATTTAAGGTAATTAAGAAGATTTTATTTTTCTGGGGGAAAGATTAGAAAACATGTGAAAAGGGTTGTAAGTACATGACCAGTGTTACAAGTTTTGGTGTTTTTAGTTTGTAAATATCTCATTATACATTAACCTCTGATTAGTCAAAACATTTCAATCTTTTCAGCACTGGTCAGAAACTTCTCTCATGGGGGTCAAAAAGTATCACTTGAGTTACAAAATCTTCTAGCTTATTCTTATAAATCTATTTGAAAATTTTTAAGTCTGAGCCAGCACACTGGGGAACAACAGTTCAGAAAGCACTTCCAAAAGGTTATATTAGCTTTGTGCCTACATTCCTCAGAATAAAGTATATTAAGTTTTAGAACCATTCAAAACATCTTTTCAGTTTCTAAATTATTTTAAAGTTTTGAATCAAGTAAAAGTTCTAAAATTATTTTTACCCAATTTTTGAATTACTGTGATCTGTAATTTTTATGATGCTTGTGTTGTAACGCATTAATTCTAAGTAATTTCATATAAATGTGAAAGTAAATATATTTCAATTCTTTTTTCAAAAAAAAAAAAAAAAAAACAAAAAAACTCTTCCAACCCTTACTTCCAAAAGGAAAAAAAAAATAAATCAAATCTGCAAAATGCAGCCTGGAGAAGGGGAGACTGAGGGGGACCCTTATCAGTGTCTAAAAATATAGACATATATATGTAGGAGACATCTATTGTTTCATGATACAGTCAAATACACTGATTGATACTTTAAACTAAAGATATAAAGGTTCTACAGAACCATATTTTCATTATACTCATCTGTTTACTTAAAGTTTATTTTATTTATGACAAAGAATTGACATATAGATTAAATTAATGGCAGAGAAAACAGGCTTCATTAGTCAATTGATTGATCACCCCCATCACATTTAATGGAAGATTCACTGTTTTCAGTGTTCATATAACATTTCTGGCTGCAAAACACCCATCTAAACAAAAAAAGAGGACATCTACCAGTGAGTTAAAAACAGAGGACTGGGAACCAAACACAACCAAGCTTTCAACACTCTAAACTCGTGTGCCCAGTCATTTCAACCATTTCAAATCTCCCTTTATATTATATTAAAATATAAACATGAGTGGTGATGGACACTGGGAGAGAAGTGGCTCAAGAGCAACCCTGCAGAAAGGGATCTGGGGGTGCAGGCAAACCACATGCTGGGGTGTATCAAGCACAACATAACCAGCTGGTCAAAAGAGGTGATTCTCCCTTTGTATTCAGTGTTTGTGCAGCCTCACCTCCTAGACAGCTGGTTGCTGCCCCAAGCCTGCCAGTGTTTAAGAGGCATTTGGATAATGCACTTAACAACATCCTTTCACTTGTAGAGAGACTTGAAATGGGCAGACAGTTGGACTACATGATCACTCTAGGTTTCTTCCAACTGAACTGTTATATTCTGTGTTAAATATCAAAAAGAAGAAAGGCTGATAAGTTATCTTCTATTATTTTTGCTAGTTCACAGAAGAGAAAGTTAACTTTTGGGGATCTCTGCAAGTCAGTGTCTTTTTAGAAGAGAACTGTTCATATCTTAAAGACTACAGCTGCTGTTTCAGTAAGTTCTTTCCTTATTTAGCAAGTCTTATCACACCATTTCCTTCTTTTTCACCCAGAAAATATGTTTGGTTTATGGTTTCAATATGGCTCTCTGCTAATTTCTATAACAGGGAGACCATATCTTTCTGGGTGGCAATGATACATGCAGTTATTCCTGATTACAGATGCCTTCATAAATGTATTTTGTCAATAGTTACTTTAAAAGGTTGCCTCAAATAACTGAGAACTGCAGTGGAGCTATTACTGCTTGTTTTTTACATATAACTACATATTAAAGACCTACTCATTAATTGCCAGCTTATTGCCAAGAGGATAAGTATATAGGCCTAAAAAGCTTTGTAATGGGATATGCAGCATTTCACTGTTAAGTCATTCATCCACATCTGGTCTAGCTTAGCAGTGACCTAAAATCATTACTGTATGAAGGCTATGTCCCAAGTTATGCAAAATGAACCCATTTAGTCCAGTTTTTAAACTGAGGAAATATCCACATCACAAAGGACCTACTAAAACATCCCATAGAGTCTCCAGGGATTTAAAAAATGAGCTGGCTTAGCCAAAGTTAAATTTATTATGTTCTTAAATTGCTGCTGATTCATTTTCTACATGCTGTAACAATGCTGGATAGTGCCATTAGATATATTTTGCTGCATACTGCACTTAAACTCCTTAGACTTATTCCCAGTATGACTAGAAATAGTGTATCATACCCATTAGATGGCCACAGAGGAGTTGGAATGTGCATGTTATTTTGACAGGAGCTGAAGGGGGGCCTGTGGACTCTTTAAGCAGCAGTTAACTTCTGGCCTGTTTGTACCAGCTGTTACTTCATTCTCCCTCAGCCTGTCCCAGCCCACAGTAAAGCCATTCAGTCTCTAGCCACTCAGTTTATCCCCTCTTTTGTTTGAGGTAGCTGTTAGCAAACTCTCCTTTGCTCTCTACCCCTTCTCTAACAATTTCTCCAGATTCCAACTCTGTGCTGTTCATGGCTGCCTCCCATCTCCTCGTGCAGGACAGTAGTGCCCTGATACCACAAGCACATTCTTCATATTAAGCCTCTTCCCTGTCTGCTCGAGCATCCTAAAGGGATACTATTGACTCTCTTGTTTAGCACTCCCTACTATCAGCAAGAAAAAAGTCTGACCTGTCAACAAGTGATGGAGGGAGTACCCAAGTGCCTAAGAGTGCTGTTATAGATCATGTAGGAGCCACAACCATGGTCTGTTCCTTTTTAGGCTTGCTCTCAGACACACAAGTAACACAGTTAGCATCTATCTACTACACACCTACTGTTGAATTCTCCAAAAATGGCTTGAATTACATCAGCAAAAGGAGTTATGGACATGAAAATTCAATAGTCTTACTGCCCATCTACTTTGTCACTAAAAAGGACTTCAGCCCCTGGGACTACTATAATTCTTATCAATTCATAGTTTGTTTGCCATCATGCTTTAATTCCAAAAAAAAACACTACATAGAAGTTTCCTGTACAACAAAAATCTTTAATTCTCCAATTCAGTATGTGGAATTTTTCCTATTTCAAATAATGACAAAAACAGAACTCTAATATAATACCAATCAGTCCAATTCTCTCCAAATAAAAATCAAGGAATTTTTAAGCCTTACTTTTAGGCCATGAATATCTTAGTTGGACTTTTACAAAATAAAGCCACACATCTTAAAAGCTCTTAAAGCACTATTATAAGTTTTGGTGGCTTTACCTTTTCAAAGCTATATTTTTTGAAATTGCAGTCAGCATAAAGAACTTAATTTTGGAAAGATGTTTTTCTCATCTTTTAGGAAGGTGAAATAGTTTCTTTAAAAATTAATATAAAATAATAAAATTAATAAAGGATACAAACCTGTGTAATATTACCAATGCTCAGATCATAATCATCTTTCCAGCACAAAAAAACCCCAACTTTAGCACTCTACAATATTATAACAGCAACCTGAACCTCACAGAAGACTAATATTTTTATTATTTGGTGGGAAACTGCAGAGACTGATTATTCCTACATCTTTAGTCACTGAGCCCTTTTTCAAGCCTTTGAATCTCAAATGAGACATGCACATTTCAAATGGTTTTGCTGCTTCAAAGAATTCTTCTTGGCTTCATTCAGTTTTCCAAATGACACTTTCCTTGGGGAAATCACAGCACCAAAAAAAACCCAACCAACAACAAAATAAGCAAACAAAACAAATTAAAAAAACCCAAACAGATAAAAACAGGGCCTGAAGCTTATTAATGACTCCACTAATTGTCCCTCAGTCTTATAAAAAAAACAAAAACAACAACAACAAAACCCCAACTCATTGTCAGAAGCTCACATTTTATTTGTGTGGATTTTTTAAATAAAATTTTCCCCGCTGTGTTTCATTATCTTGTAGATTTGTTTTTGGGAAACAAAGTTAACATCCCTGGCACACACACCTGATGAGCTAGTCAAGTGAATGTTTAGATGTGCTCTGTTCCCACATATCTACTCTTCTAATCTCTTTGAGATTAAGGAACAATATTTCCACCCTCTAAAAACATATTAGCATTGTATTACCCAAAAAGTGTAATGATGTATGACTGATAACAATGAAGAGACATTGTGTTCCTGAGAGAAGGAAGTTCAATAGACTAGCCACTAAATTAATGCATTTTATATCAACCAGCTGATAATCAGACCTACATCTACTTCTTTAACAACCTTCTAAAGGTATACAGGATTTTGTTTGCTACTGAAACATTGCCTGTTTCATCCCATTTGAATCGAACTTTAATTGGCTAATGTTTTAGAAGATATCTTAGAAGAGACTGTTGAAATGCTGCACCAAACTGTAGCAAATGATGCCCAATAGTATAACCAACTCTGATTTTTTTCCATTACAAATAATGCAACTACTCAGAGGTTTCATTTGCAAACATAATCACATTGCAATAGTATATTCCTGCATATTTAGCTCTCTGTGAGATTCTTTGGAATTACTTGAAACAATTTTCAGAAGGAAATTTGAGCCATTTCTAATATACCCATTCTACCTTACATTTCATTATTCATTCTCTAGTCTTTGTTAAACACAGGCAATTGCATTTCCATTTCAGTAAAATTTTTTAAAACCCCTTCATTTATTGCATTAGATTTAAAATTAAAATGGAAATGTTTATTTATGATTTGTTGAGAACATTTCTGTGTGACGTTGTAAAGATGTCTGCTTTTGGTTTTCAGAAAAAAAGTTTTTCTTATGGCACAGCTAGCAGTTATGAACCATCAATAAGATGAGGAGGCCTTAAACAGAGTCTTATAGCACAGATCATTTTTTCCTCACAAAAAAAATGCTTTGAAAAGCTGGAATAAAGCTCTATGCATCCTGGCCCAGGAGATAAGCACCTCTAAGTATTTCATACATCCAGAATTTTTTCTCATAGAAGGATTTAATCTATCAAAATTATTCTTTTCTTGGCTCCCTCCAGGAAGAAGTGAATGCTGGACTGACTTCCCTAGGCTGTCAGGATATTTTGCTGATCAAGGATCTTAAGTAATCAGACCAAAGCAGGTTAATTATAATCCCTGAGGATCCAGCCTAGTAAGATACTGCTAAAAACAAAACCAAACAATCATACATTTCTGAGCCCTGCCAAACTAGCATTTTTCCCAGCTATCAGATTTCACTTTTAGAACATTTTCAGGTCAGATGTAGATGGAGGAAACACCATTTCACAGACAAAAGGATTGCTGGGGCTCTCTACGACCTCTACCTTCCTTCTGGTACTATCACTGATGTGGTAGAACCATAAAAATCAAATAATGTATCTCAGAACCTTATTTTAGCTTCATACAATTTATTAGGTCATTCCTATCCAGAGTCTGGACTCATTAAGCATTAGCTAAAACTATGAGGTGCTAGACAGTTTACCAGACTAATAAAAAAAAAAACAACTCAACCCCACCAATACTTCACCAACAATCCCTAATAAAAGCACAGAGAAACACACAATTCCATTTATAAGCCATTCAATAAAATATGCTGTTGGAATACAAGTATGTCTACCAGTAATTTTAGGTGCTGAGTTTTGTATGCTAGCTTGTTTTATTTACATATTATATACATCCTTTGATTTTTTTTTTTAACAATTCAAAGGATGAATGTGTGAACCAAAGCTACATGCCTGTATCTAGGTGTAAGGAAATGGATTCCAAATGATATATGGAGTCAGAAAACAATACAGGTTAATTGTGGGGACTTCTTTTACTCTCAATCACACATAAGATTAACTTTCTTGACATACTCCTCCTCCTCCATATGCTATTGGCACATCAATTGTAAATATGCATCCTTAGCTCTCTTGACACTCAGAGCTGTTCTGGTTTCTATAAATAAATATTTATTAGACTGGAAAGAGGGATATCTCCAGAACCCAGGGGTCTGCCTAATTCAGAACAAATGTTTCTGTTCCTGTTTATCTTATATCTCATTTTAATGCGTATTCATCAGTCGTAAGTTGTTTTGGGTTGTTTGCTCTCTAAACAAAACCTATACAAAAAAAAAGTTTAATGAATCAGCATTAACTGAGAAAGAATCAGCAATAACTGAGAAATAATTCTGTATAATACTTATCAAGCTCTAACTGTGGAAAGGAGCCATTGAAGATCATGCAAAAGTACAGTGAGACCCCCTTCTTTCCCCAAAATTAATAATTTCTTTTAAAGCAGAGTAACATGCATATATTGCCTCAAGCCTTTCAGACCAGGTGTTGCTGCCTCCCTGACTACATGGAAATCAGACTCAGCCAGTAGAGATACCTGCCTGGTCTTTTAAAATTATTTGTGGTATTAAGCTCTTATTTTCAATTAGGGAGGCTCACCAGTTTGACATACACTGAAGCTTTTTCTGTACATTTGGTAAATCTTCTACAGAGCTTTTCTGATCCCAAAAAGCTAGTTTACAAATGTAAACTAGCTTTACAAATTACTAGCATTAGTGCCCTATATAACTCACAGTTCAGGC
Organism: Corythornis vintsioides; assembly: GCA_025447755.1. Taxonomy (NCBI): domain Eukaryota; kingdom Metazoa; phylum Chordata; class Aves; order Coraciiformes; family Alcedinidae; genus Corythornis; species Corythornis vintsioides. The sequence continues at coordinate 19,485 of JAOEGS010005266.1, forward strand.
CCTCAACTTACTGACAAACATTTCTTCATACTGCCCAACAAAAAGAGGGAACAATTGAGGTTTGAAGGGGTTTTGTCCCTCTTGATGAAAGTGACTTTGCAAGTTACAACACAGAAAAAGGATCACATAGGTGGGACCAGCAAATGGAACTGAAGTTCCAATTTAATTCAAAAGAAACAATTAAGAAGTTTCCTGCATAATTCACAGAAACACCAAATCAGGTTTCTGCCTTTATTTAAAGGTTTACTTTAAATGCTATTTTCCAATGCTATTGCAATTGGAAAAGGGTGCAAATTGGAAAGTTAAAGTAGCTTTCTTTTGAAAAAGCAGTCATCATTGCTGCTCAAACACTGTTCCCACATCATGCACAGACCCATATTTGGACTCCACCTTCTCCAGATAAAAGGAAACAAAAAATCCCCTAATTATTTTCCAAGGTACCAGTGTGAAACATTATCAAAAACTTAACAGAGATGTTATCATTAATGACATAGTAAAATACTAGGTTAAATTTTTGACAAGGAACAAGATTAGATGACATAGTAAGAATCTATCAAATACACCCTGCATATTTTAATAGTTGACCCTTAAAATGGCAACTTACATATCTGCTGTGTCACTGCCTTAGCAACAGAGATGAGATGTGCTGAAATCTGACAGCAGCCTTCTCTAGCTGAAGTTGCAGCTTTGGGTGGGGCTCTGGTGGCAATCAATTATTCTAACAAAATACAGTGTGTTTTAGGAGACAAACAGTGTGACTTAAAGCTGGGGAAGAACACACACTGGCTAGTACCAAAGTGCCTTTGCCAGAGGATTGGCCTCCTCAGCAGGAAAAGGTGCTTCTAAACATGATCTCACACAACTGAAAATTGTAAGCAGCTGGCAGGGGCTACATTCAACAGCTTTGAAAAATGTCTATTTGAAAACATTCTCAATAGGCCTTAGTTATTCTGTCAATAGCACTCAGCTCTGAAGTGCAGTTCTTCATGACAAAAATGAGGTATTGAGAAAAGACTTTCACTAGTTTTGTCATTGCTAACTAGCTTTGGTTTGTTTGGTAGGTTGTTTTGGTTTTTTTTTGTTTTAGTTTAAGGCTTAACCTGCATATCAGCTTAAAAACAATCTTACTCAGCCTCAAGCTTGACAATATCTTCCTCATTTTTTATTTGCATTCACTGTACAAGTTCTATTAGCCCTTATCAAATAAATACCAAAGTCTTACATTTAACTAAAAGACAAAAATGCAATACAAGTTCAATATTATTTCTTTGTGGGCTCAGTAACAAGCATCTAAGGTTGCATGAGCCACATATTTATCCTTACTTTCCAGTTTCCTGCCTAATAAGCTTAATATTTCAGTAGACACGTTGTCTTAAAATCGTTTTACATCTATTTTGCAGAAGTATTTTTATATTGACTCTGTTGATAGTTAACACTGTCACAGCAATGGGAAACAAAAGATAAGCACTTCTCTAACTAATAGATGAAAAGTCATTTTAAAACTACTAAACCAAATGTTCTAGCTTTTTAAAATGACTAAAGAAACACTAGAAAGTTTTCCTTTCTGTTGCCAACTAAGAATATAAAGGTCCAGCTTCCAGTGACTAAAGTATGGATTTCTGTTATTGGTTTCATTTTAAACAGTACATTCCAGGTTTGTCTCTAAAACGGAAGCAAGCAGATCCTCCTGTTTTTAAAGACTACAACATTCCTAAATTCCAGTCTAATTTAGGGTAGGTAACAATTTATTTTTTTTTTTGTCTTAAATCCACTGAACTTTCATGGATCTCCACTTTATCCAATACAACCAGCAACAAAACCCAATAAACCTCAGAAAAGACACACAGAAGCACCAACAGGGAAGTACAAAGATAGATTGATAAAATATTACATTTTCTGAAATACTATTCAAGCAAAAAAAAAAAAAAAAATAGCTTCTTCTTCCATGTCTGCCAGAGGTTTTCCTAGAAACTTCAGCACATTACTTTTCCTAAATATCTCCCATAAGGGGTGAGGAAAATAGTTTCTCACCTCAATTTAAACTGAAAATTAATGCAATCTGGTCAGGAAAGACTTCACTGCTTCTCAGATATTCATCAGCAGAGATATCCAAACTGTTTTGTTATTGAAAACACAATAATAACCTTGAAGTTACTACTTGAAGTCCCACAAGTTTTCTATGTATAACTTGTCATAAATCATTTTTTAGAGACTGTCCAGAGGAAAAACAAGTTATTTTTCCAAGTGTTTTAAATATGAGAAGATTGACAACTTGGTAGAGGACAGCAATTACAAGCATAGTGTTCAGGAACAAAAAACTGCAAGGAGAAAGTAAGACACAGAAAGCCAGCACATTATGGAACTGAGCAGGAGTTGTAAACAAGAAAAGCAAACCTAACATACTAGGCAAGGAGGGGTTATAGAGCTTAGGTAAGATGCATTTTAACACTGAAGTAGAGACTCAGGTACTCACAGTAAGCTTTTTGTCCAGACAGAAAGTTACACAGGATGAAGAAAGAAAGAAAACTAAAAATTACTTGTTTTATATTCATATACAAGCCTCCTTTATTTTATCCACTCACCAAGCTAGTAAAAAATTAATAGTATCCTTTGACAGCTCATGAAGCAACTTCATGTCCTCATCCTAATTCTGAACGTTTGACACCATCAAGCTTGTAAGAAAATCAGTACAGGGCAACTCTTGAAAGAAAAATAAAACATAGGCAGAAGTAATAGAGTTAAGACTGAAAATAAAACTAATTATTGCAGTTGGGTGCTTCCTCATCTAAAAGCTAGGACTTTTTAGTACAACCTAATGCTAATAAAGGGCACCTTTTTAAGTGTGTCAGCTCCCACAAGACACTATACCATGGGGGCTGGAAAATCTATTTCATTGAGCTATTTCCTCACAGAAATCACTACCACTTAAAGGCATTTTTGCCAGATACAGAGAGCACATTTTGGCTATATGCTTAGTGTACTTGGTGTCTAGGAGAAAGTAACTGGACTTGAGGCACCAGCAGTACTTTGGGTCAGGCTTTTCAGTCAGAAAGCCTGACTGCTGCATGAGGGGATCCTAGGGCTCCCCTTGAGTGGTGCCTTTTTACTGCCTCACTTTGCACTATCTGCCCTGGCTGCTAGAACTGCTGCAGAAACTAGTCAGCTGGCAAAGGTGCTCATTCTTAACCCTTAACTTTGAGGCAATGTGTTCAAGATGCAATTATTATCCACCAGGCTGAAGAACACTTAAACTTAGAAGCTATTTCCAGTTGCAGGTGCCTTAGAAGCCATTCATTCAGTGGCTGAAAGTCCCTCTCTGCCTGGCACCAGGACTGAATACCGGACAAGAAGCAGGAGGTGACAGCACTTTGCCAGTGTCTGACACATACCATGAGAACTGAGAGTTCACATGGAGCAGAGAGCATTCCAGGCTTTAAACATCTTGTCTGAAATTGCCAGACATCATAAACTGCACAGAGATGAATTTTTTTGACCTTGGAGGAATGAAAAGCTGAGTCAGCCTTACTGGGATTCAAAGTACCCAAGAGTCTAGATATTTGAAACTGGTAGTTCAACCACAAAACAGGAAGGGAAGAGCTATCTCAATTGCTTTTTCTTTATACCCCAAATCCTTTTCCTCATTAATAAAACCTTTTCTGAAGGCATTTTAAAAATAAGAAACCTTTTGCTTCAGAAAGCATATTTTGATACTCTTAAAGAATTATTTTTGTGATAACCCTTCTGACATGTTTTTTATATATATATATATATAAACACATGTATATATGCGTAGCATGACTATTCATATAGTTAAAACCACCATGACCATATGAAACCAGGGATTTAGTTTATGAATTTTTAGGTTTCATTTGATGGATGTGAAGTGGAGCTTGGTGCTTTTACTTTCAAATCAGCATAAAATACTAGGTATAGAACTGCATGAGAGAAAAAAATATTGCACGGGCCTTTGTACAAAGGAAGTGAACAAAGAGCATGCATGAATACTCAGCACACAGAAGGGACAGGGAGCCTTTAAGCACTGACAAAACAGAAGGTATCTACAGCAAAAACCTGTTTGGGAACAGAGCTTGACCCCTATGCCAAAGCCTGCAGAAGCTGAGAAGCCTGGGATGGCAGCTGTCTTCTCAGGAGAGTTCTGGATCATGACAGCAATGTAAGCTATGGCTGCCCACCCATTGCCACTTCCATCCATTGTACATCCTGCTCCCTCTCTGCATTGATCAGCAATCTAGACTTCTCCTGGCTCTCCATCCAGATCAGTTTTCCTTTTGTTCCTTTCCTTCTTGTGGCAGGAAAGACCTGGCCCAGCCCAGGTGACTCATGATAGAGTAACGTGCATGACTTCTCTGTCTGCTTTATTGAGTCTGCTTTATTGAGTTACTGTTTTCATTGACAGGGCAAAGCAAAAGGCATCTTTTCCCCCTCCAGCTCACAGAAACATTAGCATTCAGACAAATGAGAATGTTAGGGGTTGAAGGGACCTAGAAAGATCATCTAGTCCAACCCCCCTACCGGAGCAGAGTCACCTAGACCAAGTCACCCAGGAAAAATTAGTTGCTATATCATTCCTTGAAGTCATCTTTGCATTGATATTTATCAGTATATATCAGTATAAAGCCTAATTACAGAATGCACAGACACTTCATTATACAGGATAGGCAGTACTTACAATAGAAAATATAAATATACTATTTCAACAGATAAACATGGTATCTTTTAATACATATAAATGTGGGGGGTTTTTTTAAATACAGCTCTGGAACTTCAGACATTTTAGCCAGCTGTACCTGTCTCAGAACCACTCAACATAGACCAGAAAAATAAGAAGTTAAGCCTAGAATGTTGTCATTATTTCTTTCATGTGATTTATACAGGAGAGTGCAAGTAGATTAAGACATGGCATTTTGATTGTTTTTAACCCCTCCATTATTTTAAAGGAAATATTTCATCTGCGTTTTGGAAATTGAAACAGTTCTAATCAGTGACTGAGCACTTCTGAAAAAGAGTACTCCTTTGATTTGACTTTGCAGGGTTAAATTCCTGGACAGATCCATTCTAGATCTGCTGGAGGTGGGAGAGACAGGATGCTCTCCTGCAACATGACCCACAGAAAATAAAGTCTAGAGCACAAGGTTCCCTTAACTCCTCTTTAGAGGTGAAAGGCTTCCTTCCATTGAGGACACACTTTGAACCCCTGTACGTAGTCTTGTACAGTCAGAGGCTGACAAGGAAAAAAAAATTCCACAAATTATTAAAATTGTACCAACTTCCATAGTTAAAATCAGATTTTGTCATCAACTCCTACAGCTGTTTTGGGAGGAACCAAGCTTCTGTTTCTCTATGCATTAGAGCTAGAGTGTGAGGGAACTATTCAATTGATGATATAATAAAATCCTTTAGAGCAATATAAAGATTAAACAGTAACATCCTTTCAGATCCATTGCATAGGCCCATCTCGTACTGCACTTCAGTATGAAGCTGCATAATATACAGTAGAACTACAGTCTCTAAGTGTCCAAATTCAGCTACTTTGAGAAAGAATACATGTATTTACAAAGCATATTGCCTTCAGTAACAATGAGCAAAACCAGCTGTGGAACAAAACTGAAAGCAACACAGTTTTCCTGCTGTTGAATGCTGTCTCATAATCACACCAATTATGAATCTGCCTCAGTAGCAAGCAGAATTGTATTACATCTGCAGCATTTGCACATTCAGCCATGCTCTGACTCAGGCAATCAAGCTTTTCATATTAAGACCCTCTTTATCACTCCATGCTCTTCCATATCTTCATATAAGGACCTCAGTGCAGCACTGGGGCCTGTATAACTATGGGTACGAATTACTCTAAAATCAAGGCATTCAGCTGGAGTCAGAACTGGCTAAAGATGCTCACCAAGAAAACATGGTGTCATCACAGCTCCATTATTAGAGGGTGTTACCCAGGGCAAACAATGCTGTGTGTGAGAAGTGTATGGAATAGAGAATCATAGAATCATAGATATTAGGGGATGGAAGGGACCCAGAAGATCATCTAGTCCAACCCCCCTGCCCGAGCAGGATCACCTAGACCAAGTCACCCAGGAACA
>JAOEGS010005266.1:40242-53883 GCA_025447755.1 Corythornis vintsioides
GGCAAATGGTCACCATGGAATGTGAAGCCTCCTAAAGCTTACTAATGGCATTATACTGAAATAGTTGCAATAAAAGCATCTCACTTAAATTGAAAGACTATTTTTTCCTCTTATCACCAGATTGTATCAGTCTATAAGACCACCTGAGTCTAGGTTTCAGACTACACAGATAGGATGACTCACCTACAGGTTAGTACTGTGCAACAAAACTTGATAGACATTGGGATGAAATTGATCTGCAAAAATAAAACTTCAGCTCCTAAGTACTACACTGCAAATTGATTTGACCATTTAGAATCCTAGATGTCGTTGAAAATTCTTTATACTTGAGCTTTTATTTTAGAAAACAGAAGATATGACCTAGCAGAGATTCTGCCAAAATTGTCCCACAGAGCTTCAACTGCTGCTTTATCTCATTCTTCAAAATAGCACTTCTGAGTTGTACTATGTAATAGGTTTTATATTTACACATTATTTATAAGTTTTTATTCTGTAGCTACTACTACATTTGGTTAATCTACTGCCCTCCAGATCCAATCATTCTATGCTATTTGACCTCTTTATAGAAAAACTATGCAGGAAAAACAATAAAACCCAAACCCCCAGTATGTTCCCTCAAGGAAGGATGTCTAGCCCTCTGAAAACAAAAAAAAATTGTGCAGGTGATAGAAGAAACTAAAACATTTTTTAACCGTGTCTAAATTGTTATTCATATGGTATATATTAACATTCTCAGAGTTTACATATAAGTCATAAGAGCAATAGATTACTTTAATTGGCTCAAGTGTGATTTTTGAATTAAAGGAATTATTTTGGGGGTTTTTTTTCAGGTGTTTAAATATAACGTATAATTTATTTTTTCACATTAAAAAGCCACATGGTCCAAGGCAAATTCCTTAAATAAAAAGGTAATAATGTAAAAACTTTCACATCTAACATTTATAGTCTGAGCAGGGATAGTTCAGCAGGTTCTTGCATAAAGTAGTTCAAATCCTATACGTGAAAATATCTGGAGAAATAATTCCCCTACCACTTGAATTGCTCATTCAGCAACCAAATATTTTTCAGTGTATACAAAACACAGGCTGTAGTCCACCTAGCTGCCTACACCAGCATAAAGCAAAGCCTGTCAATGTAACCTCCATGGTACTGCATTGCAGCACCTTCCACAAATTTAACTCTAATCAAAAAACTCTACTCAGTGTTTTAGATAAGCTTGGCACTCTCAGTGATCTGCACACATTCCAGTGTAAATGTGGGGGAGTTTTAAAACAACATAACAGGAAGAAGGAGTAAACAGAATAGATAATAACTTGCCTTTTGTGAATTTGCTACATATTTCTTAAATATTAGGCCCAGTTCTGCACAGTACTGAATTAAGGCTCCATTTTTTAACTCTAAAGATGTGTTGAGCCCTCTAGAGTGATGTTCTGTATTCATTTGCAGAGACAAGATAGTTTCTGTCATGGTCACATGGGCATCAAGAAAGAGGCTGATACCTCTGTTGAGACAGTCTTCTTTTTTTGTAAAAAATGTCTCAACCTGAAGCACCTGGGCAGGCACTCCATAGAATTTTGAAAATTTATTCCGGGAGTAAAAAATTATTTTTTTTAATGTATTTATTTATTTCTTAAGTACAGGTATTTGCCCTGTTAGCATTGTCTATACAGAACTAACCTGAGTCTCAGCATTTTTATTTATACCTCAAGGAAGGACAGATTTCAGAAACTATAAAAGTTGTTGCAGTCTGGACAGCCATAACATAAAGCCAGCCCTCGGGAAGAGTGGGAATTCCCTTCTTCTCCTGCTTTTATATCTGCTTCCCTCATACAGCCCCCTCCAAATCTCTTGGCAATTAAACTTGCCAGAGCTCAGATAACATTGAAATAGCATCCAGGTATTTATCTCAGAATTAATCCTCAACAGTGCAGTGGAGTAGATAAGTACAATAATTAACAGTTGCAGCAATTAAAACAATTTAATGTTGTGATATGCATTCTCAGCAGAAAGGAAAATCTGGTTGTTTTCTCCTGACTTAGCTCCAAGATAGCCAGCATGACACTGAAAAATTAAACACAGCAACTCACAGCACAGAAAATCTGCCTCCTCTCTTATGTAAAAAGGAAAATGAGGTGTCATGCAGAGTTCTTATTCCAAGATATATTGTACTTTCTTCTGCTGTGCTGCTTTGGCCTACATTGAGTCAAAAATACTGTAAGATGCAGCATGCTAACCAACTTTATTTCTACACTCTGATACACTTGTGTTCACAACCTCTATTTAACTACACATTCAAATAAGAGCAAAAGCTAGGGACTGTGTTCTTTCCTACATCTGGCAGTGAAATGTAAGAAGAAAGCCAAGTGAACTGAAAGAAGAGCTGCCAAACTGAAAATGTGTTTCCCAAAAGCATTCCACAAAATGTTGGTATGTGCTATAGATTTTGGAGGAAATACCAGTAGATTTCTATCACCCAGAGCAATGAGTCAGAGCATTGGCACAGTGGAACTGGGAAAGACATCTTTACAGGGGCTGGAATTGTACAGCTAATAGAAAAGAAGATAGAGATACTCCTACTACCAATGTCTGTGTTGTATTGTTTATTCTTACCAAGAAAAAAAGCTACAAACAAAGCAAAAAAAACCCCACCAAAAATAAATTAATGAACAAGCTCTTTCTCTGAAGATGTGTAGAAGCAAAGAAAGCCAAGCTAGCAAAAATAAATAAATAAATAAATTTTTCTATTTTTATTCACAAAAAGTGCAATGCTGTAATTAAAAAAAATATAAATTATATTACTAAATTTTAAATAATTCAGAAATTGTAGTAATGGATGAGATAGATATGCAAACAAATTCTAAGTTTATAGAATTTGACTGGAATAAAATAAATTTAAGTTTATTTGGGGGCTTTGATGAACAGTATCTATGCTTCAGAGGCAGTCAGATATATATTCTTGTGCAGATGAGGAATCTTCCTCACACCTCTTCTTTTCATGTTCTTTCTACACAGGCTAAAGTATTCATAAACCTATCTGCAGCCTCAGTCATTCGTTCCATACAGCTCAGATCACTAAGTATAAATAGGGGTGATGACACTTTTCTCTTTATGGGTCACTCCTTCCCCACCCCTTGACTTGATCAGATCAGAATATGTCTGGGTGATCTCATTTAGCATATAAATTCCTAGCATAAAAGGAACCCAAATTTGGTTGGCTTATGTCATTCTAGCAGTAGCACAAGTAGGTTGAGAAAAGCCTCCTCTTCATTAGTCCATCTTCATAAAACTCTCTAAAATCAGATAGACTTCTCCTTCCTCTAGTTTGAAGTATTCACATAATCAACAAACATGCAAAATTATCAGGGAACAAACTGGATCTATTCTGTTTCCCTCAAGTCTCAACACATGGAATAGGAGAAGCTGGTTTCTCTGTCCCTTACAAAGCAGAGAAGGAAGTGAAGAAGGAAAATGCAGGACAGTTCATTATTGTCAAATGCCAGAAATCTTTAAAGAAGATTTTACCTCATTGTTCCTTGAAGATCTATCATCCACAGAGCTGCAATGATCTGAAGTTTCTATGTATGGCGTGTAGCAAAGAATTTAGAAGTTTCAGGTATGAGCAATATAGAGGTAAACATAGACCTGTCAGTAGTTGTGACTGAGTGAAATAAATCATGCTTCCAGATGAAATTAATCTTTGAACAACTTGTTTATCCTTGGCAGAAATTTCCCCATTTAGCAAAAGCATATTTTCAGTGTCTATGTACAGGCTGGTTGCTAGGGGCTTAGCCAGGAATTAGAAAACAGAAATTAATAACATCTGGTGCCCACTAACACTCAGCATAGTCAATGAACAGAGGCTGGTGCATCTCATGGGCTAATTACATGTTCTGTGACTAAATTAGGGAATAGGCACAGTAACCCTTGTAAAATAGGCCATGAATTTGCAAGTTCAAGGAAGGACAGTCACATCAACCCATATTGCTCAAAATGAGTGAGCCAGAAAGGCCAGGAGAACTGGTGTTACTAAGGTATGGATAAGTCACGCAGAAAACAGTTAACTAAGAAGTAAGTACACATGGTAATAGTTCAGTACAGTTACAAGTGGTTTAGGTTTTAGTGGTCTGGGGTGATCTCAGCATGTTTCTTCTTAATACGTTTAATACATTTTTGAACACAACAATACTACTTGCTCTGCTACAGCAGTTCTTAGCCCATTTATGAAAAGTATGGATTTTTCCATGTCTTCTTTTCAGTATCATCTCAACAGTTTAGTGAGTCTTCTCCACAAGGTGGCAGAAAGACCACACAGTTGACCAATAATGGCTATACCCAACCTCTGCCTTGTCACAGCATTATCACTTTAAATGTTCTACCACCCAAGCAAAATAAATCCTTAAACAACTAATTCTATGTTAATTGCAACACTGCAATATATCCAGATGATATAATAAAAGGTTTAAGGAAGATCAGAAACAGAAAATATTAAACTGCTTAGTCATCATGTCCTGCAAACACTATTATGCAAATGGCAGCTTTGCACAAATGCCTTCTGATGATACCTTGTTTATCTGAATGGAAATGGTTATGAAAGCAATTTGGATAAGAAAGAGGATCATATTTTAATATAAATGAAGCCAGCCTAGAGGGCAATAACCTCACATTGGATGAGTATTTAGACAATAAAGCTGTAGAAAAAAGGAGGTCAAGATAAAGTGGCTTTTAAAACAAAAGTTTCAAGATGGATGAGGGCACGGGGCATTTGTGGGGAAGGCTCTCACAGCCCCAGATCGCACTGAGCTGTTCCTCTAAGATGTGGTAATGCTCACATGCCAGTTGGAAAGCAGCATGGCATGGGCAATCAGCTCTCTGGGAACAGTTCTAGCCTGAGAGGAAGGTGCTGGGTGCAGAGGGAAGCAGGATGGCAGGGCAAAGGCTTCCAGGCTTGCTGGCAGCAAGAGCCTTCTGGCAGGACTAGAGATATAGGGGCAAGTGCAGGGACAAGACATGAGTTCAGGATGAAGCATGAGGCTTAGGATGCTGGTAACATACTCTGAATCCTGGAGCAGCTATTGAGCTCACCTCTGTGGCTGGTGTGCTGGGGACAGAGGGGCTGAGCCTGATGCCCCGCTGCCTGGCCAGGGCCCTGCAGTACATCACAGGCTCCCTCCTCACAGAAAAGTTGTTAGTCACTTCTCTAAACTGGAAATTATATTTATGTTTCTTTCCTAGATTTGTCTAAACTGGTGTAACTGATCACTGCAATTCAGAAGGGAAGTAATTCTTGCCTGACACTGTGTTTATGGATCACTCCCCTCAGAGTATCCAGTGAACACTCCATTCTCTCAGTGTCCATCTGACCATGTTTGGTTTGGGTTTTTTACAGTACATAAGATGTGCTGCATGTAAATAGGAGTACCTCTGTACTTATATACCAGACCCTCCCAGGTTCGTCTATACCTCCAATCAATAAATTGCAATTTGCCTCTTAAGGATCAGCAGTAGGAATAATCCTTACTATCCTCCAGCAAGGCCTCCAGCCCTGTCATACCACATGAGTAACTGGCCTTTTAAGAGGCTTAAAAAATAACAATTTATGAAATATCTTCTAGTGGAACTGACTGTTGTAGTTATTTCAGAATAAGAACCAAAAGATAACCAGGAGTCAGGGCAAAAGCCAGATAAAACAGACAAAAACATTAAAGCCAAGCAAACAGCGGTGATGGCAATAAATAGGCATGTGCCCAAAAGGCCTGACATGACCTTGTCTCAATGACAAACACCAACTTGTGAAAATGACCATGTTTTTGTTGAAAAATTATTCCAAAGTCTGTTGGAGCCAGAAAATCAAATTAAGAAAGCATTTAAAAATCAGCTTAAAGTGATTAAAATTTTTGTGAAGTGTAAAAAAAGGGGATTTTTTAATCACTTTTGCTTGTCAGGAAGAAAGTACATAATCTGACTGAATGTGTTGCCCACACGCAATCAGAACAGCTACAAGAAGCTGGGCTGTGCTGTGCAGCAGCTTCAGTGTCCACAATAATGCCACAGTGACTGAAGCTTCATCAGTGCCCTCCCTTTCTCCTGCTTCAGCCACAAAGATCAGGCCATTTTTGTGCAAAACAATCAGACTTGTAGAGGTACCTCGGTTTCATCTCTGTCCTGCCCACACATCGTCAGCTGTCTAACCTAAGAAGAGTGACTTCTCTACCTTTCCCCCTCTTTCTACAATCAGGTGAGCCAGACCTAAGTTAAAAAAATTAATTCACTGAAATCCATTAATGCCTTTGGGATGCCACAAGCAAACTTTGTAGTATCCTTTATTGGATTCTGGGGTTTCAGTTTAAAGCAGACAAAGTCTCCAAGGTAATTTAGTGTATTTTAAGAATAGCTTCTGTTTATACCAGTGGGACTGTGCATCTACAGGAATATTGCCCTACATCTGAGAGAAGCCAAGGTATTTAACAAGATTCTTCTTACAGAAAAAGAAAACACATTTCAAGTGCTGCTGTTTCATGCATGAAAAAGATGAAACTTATTAATGAACTAACCTGGAAAAAAAGGTGATTTTTCAGCTGAAATTCAAGAGACAGGGATTTGTCACCCTGGCCATTCACAGGTTCTCTGCATGGCCTCAGAAGAGTTGAGTCTTTGTTCTCACCTGAGAAATGGTGGAGGCAGTGTGTCACACCTGCTCCATCTGTGTCTGTCTGATCTACTTAAATTTCTTTATCCACAGGAACAAATGCTGAGGGTTCACTTTTTCTTAACAGAAGACAACTAATAAGGTAAACACTCATAAAATGCCCTTCTGTGCTTACACTGAACTATTCACAGTACACAGAGGAGACAGGAAATAAGAGCAGGTCCTGTAGACCATTGAGTTGGAGGAGCTTCTGCTCTTTTTGCACTGATATCCAAGAAATTTTCTGTCAGAGCTAAGGATTAAGTGCATCAGAGTATGCCAAATTTACTCTCTTCATGAAGACACCATCTCAGGAGTGTGCTGCATCTGTGTTTTCAAGTATGGCCAGAGAGAGCACTTATTTCAAGTCTCTGCTGAAAATTCTCCCCTTCACAAGCACTCCATGGTATGCCAGGTAGCTGGTTGTTCTGGCTGACAGCTTTTAGGCTTTCACACTACCAGAACATGGGTTATGCAGGAATGAAGCAATACACTGGCTTTTACATTCTTTTGCTGAGATCTTGCAGTTTTCTAAAGCTGCCTGGTTTTGGTGCTAAATACTTGAGTTACTCACAAAGAACTGTCTGCTCCCTCCCCCAGAAGAATGAACCAGAGCAAACCAAGCAAATGATTCCCAGCTTGCAGCAAAGGGGGCTTCACTATGTAAGGGATAATCTACTTTGCAAAGCTACTTGTTATAGTTAATGGGTATCACGGTGGTACAGAGAAAATTATGACCAAATGGCTTTAAGTAAAATGTAGGTAAGTTACTGGAGTACTACACAGAAAGAAGGCACTTTGCTGCCAAGCTAAAACACCACTGATCTGATACAGCCATTGCTGATCACACTCACACAACTGTGACTGCTTTGCCCACTCTCTGCAGAACTGTGGATAACTTTATGCACCCTGTATCTCTGACCCAGTAGCTATCATTTAGTGTCATATCTAGAAAAATAGTATAAAGTCCTAAAATCAATGCACTGAGGAACCAACCTCCTTCCTCCCCCTCCTTTTTTTTTTTTTTTTCCTGTGGTTACTGCACAGATGATTTATCTCACCCTGCTTAAGTATGGCAGAGACAGTATGGCTACATATTTCTTATTTTCATAAACATTATCTGAAGTGAAATCAAGCTTGCAATTCTTTTAAAAGAAAGCCCCATTCCTCTTATAAAATGTGACTAATCTGATCAATTGTCTAAAAATATGAAAGCATTTATAACACTGACTATTCATTTGCTGGAAAGAATTTTAAAAAAAGGAAGAAATCAATGCAATCAGGAATTTAACAAATTCTATAAGAGTCACACAGGAAGAAATTTTGCTCAGTGTCAAATCCTTAGTCAGTTAAGCTCTAATTTTACTGTAGTTTAAGATGGAAATGACTTACAGAGCTCATCAAATTTATGTCACTGCAAGGGCTGTCACAGAAGATGTATCAGATAGCAAAGCTGAGGATACATTTGTTCTTAGCAAAAAGGCCAAGGAATATGTATCTTCTTCCTACATCCATCAGCTGAGGCGAGAACACATAACTGGTTTAGAAGATAAGGCAGTAACTAATTCAGTCATGTGGAAATTGCTGCCATGAAATCCCTCCCACCACCCACAACATTTTTCCACCCACATTGTTTGTGCTGCTGCACAATCCCCACCTAAACTTTAAGAAACTGAAATTCATCGCTTGGCAATCCCAATGCTTTGTTATTTCAACCCACGATTCTTTGCTTCGTTGGCGGCATAATATGTTAACAACAATGAAATCACTACAAGACGAATTCAAGACTTTCAGATGTCCACAGCAGCAGTCACTTGAAAGGGAATCTATCCTTATTAGAGGAGAGAGGATTTTCAATCAATAACTGTCAGCTATACATTTTCTTAAACATGCTGTCAATGGGATTTCTCTCCTTCCTTATATCAGTCAAACGCTTTTTATAGTCACAAATGTGAGAGCCATTTAGTCACTCCATGCCTGTGTTTGGATTTTAGTTTCTCCTGTGAGAATGCCAGCAAGGATGCCAACACTGGTTGTGACTTTTCTGTTATCTGTATACACGTGTCGTAGTGGTCTCTGTATTAAGACCACAAACTTATATCACATTCTATAGGTCACTGAACAGCTGCTGGTAATGATTTTTGGTCACTAATGACCTAGGTTATATTGGAATCAGTGCCCTAGAGGTGAAAAGCTCTGTATTCCATTACTGTCCCTTGAGTCATAAAATCCCTTGACATTTTTTTTTTCCTAGGTGGCTTTTGCAGTATTGTTATTTATTATCTTATAAAAATCACATGTTCATCAAGCTTCAGAAAAATGCATAATAAAAAGCTGTATATATAAGAGGTGGGAGCATTTGCATTAAATAACACTCAAAATGTGGCAATACAATGGAATCAACAGTATGTAGCAGGCTAAGGGGTGAGAAATAAGAGGCTAGCTACCCACTGAAAGGAAATACTCTGTCAGGAGAATAGAATTGTATAACTATATGAACAAGACATCATTTCTGGCACAGTCAAAATACTATTATAAATGAATTAGAAGCTTTGCTTTTAGTCCCATCCTTAGATATTACTCCAACTATTTCACATATTTCAGTTAACATGGCCAAACTGAACTGGTGAATAGTACTACTACTTCTAGTAAGATATTATACCTATCACTTGCCACGTTTTGACCTCTCATGCATTACATACACAATTCTCCTGCTCCCATTGTGGGACTAAATAAGAGAAACACCCAGGCTCTTAGGAGAAAAAAAACCCAAACAAACAAAACCTCAAAACAACATAAACCCACAACTATATTGTGAATCTTATAAACACAGACTCGTGTAACAGAAGTAGCAAGGGGTTAAAAAGACAGAGATAAGTGCTGTGGTGTCTAGATGTAACAGTGGTGTTCAAATATTAGATTCTTCCTACCTGCTGCGCTTAGCTGCAAAATTTAGCACTGCCACAGGAAAAAAAAAAAAAAAATCTGTTTGCTTTTCATCCATGTACCACATGGCTTTCACTTTCATCAAAACACAGCAAAAGTGTCACAGGGGAATCATTCCCTTGGCTGCCTTAGCACTTCTGATCTTTGACCTCTGCAGGAAATGGATTCCAGGCACACTTCTGCCTGATAAGTGAACCATGTAAAATCTTGATGAGGTGTGTATTTTGTTTTGTCTGATTACAAGCCCTAAAATCAAGGGGAAGCTTTGTCTAACAACCCCCCCCAAAAAGCCCACTTTCTTTATCTATGCTTTCCCTTTGCAAATCTACTGACCTAGAATGGAAGATGCTGTCATCTACATAGGTAAAAAGCACATTAGTACATCAAAGTGGTGTTTTAGTGAGACACAAAGGGCAACAGCTACACATGCAGACCTAGTGGCAAAAGAGGAAGGCTTAGAGCCATGACATCATAAATCTCAGCAATGCCTGCAATGCACTGAACACGTACACACACAGCATAATGATTCTGCTCCCTGGAGGAAAAAGCTTGGGAGCAGGAGGAAAGAAAAGATTATTTTTAGCTAAGGGAACCCTTTGTCTTACAGCATTAAAAATCCTTGAGTTAGCTCCTCACAATAGCAGCCTTGTGCAGTGCTCTATTCTTAACTCGTGGAGTGCTGCAAAACACAACAATTACAGAGCAAAGTGCCACATTATGAACTTCCTATTTGCTTTATCCTTGTATTAGAATTTTACACATATCAATGCTTCAGCTTTTAGAATTCAGAGCTCTCATTCTTATCCATTACTAAGACATTTTTTGTAAGTAACACAGGCCTAAGCAATAGGAGCAATAAGCATCGTTTATTAGTCTAAAAGTTTTAAAACACAACGCTTAAAATTAAGCTGAAGGTCCATTCCTATTTGAACATTTTATCTAGAGAGATGCAGATCACCCTTTTCCTCTAATGCCAAAGAAATTTTATTCTACATCCATTAATAATCCCAGATGTCAGCTATAGACAACATTTTCATCAATCATTGCATTAAAGCACTGACCAAAAAATATACCTATACAAGAAGAAAAAACACTTTCCACTATCTTAATGTCTTTAATGTGTTTTCAAGATTGTAAGCAATTTTGCTGAAGGCTACTTTTAGTAAAGTGAAGAGACAACTGAATATACATCTCAGCTGAAAAAAAAAAATGTATTATTTGGTTTAGCAATGAAAAAATAAATCTTACAACCTCTTATTCTAGCTGCATCCCAGAAGCTCCCAAGTGACATGATACATTTTGCAGCATACCTGTTTGCTAGGGCTGATTTTTATCAACTTGGACCTGACCTCTAGTACACCTGGAAGAGCCACAGTTGCCTATTCTTGCTCTGTGTGCTAGGGTGGCCTGGCATAGCCGTATATAGGATAACAGGGGTATGTCTACATCACACAAATCAAACCTGCAGCAAGCTACCTAAGCTGCCTCCAAAAGCACTAATCCTAGTGCCAGAAACAAGACAGACACATCAGTGTAGTATTAATCTGACTAATAAGCAGGGCTAATTAGTCTATATAGCAGCTTGTACTAATGAATTCCAATGAAAATAGGCTATACCTAATTACCTAACAGTTTTTCTGGTTAAGAGCACATACACAAAATGTTACTATGATCCACAGTAACTGTCAACACATTTAACCTTTCAGTCCAGTTCATATCAGTTTAATTCCCCCACTATGCCCATAGACCGGGCCTCCTGAATGGCCATTACACTGAAGACTGAAGAAAGATATGGAACAGTCATGGGTGATCCTTTACATTAGGATACAGCTGGTGAACAAAAAACTAACAAACAAACAAACAAATGCTACTAATATCACACCATAGTTTTCTGTACATTACTGACTTCTGCTTACAACAACCTTTTAAAAATAGAAGTGCAAAATGATGGAGATGGCAATCAGAGTAACTCTGGTAGGGAAGGAGAAGTATTTGATACTCCTCCTGTATCAAAATCCCCCACTGTGCCAGCAGACATCACTGGGCAGCTCTTGGAAATCAGCTATCCTCAGTGAACCAGCTGGAGGCACAGACTGTAATAGGTTCATCATGTACCTGCTGCACACAAATGATGGCACTCTAGGACTTGCCACAAAAGTGTCTCTGACACCAGCATATCTGCCACAGGGAAATTCAGCCTCTTTCCCCATTTCTCTAGGTACTGTTGTTCCAAATAAACAAACCAAACTGTTCACAACTGAAAGCTTGGTAATGTTTTCTAAGACTGCTCCAGCTATGTTTGCTACTTGCTTCAAATGCAGAAGCAATTGAAATAATGCACTGCCACCCATAGACTCACCTTTCAGAAAAGTGCTTCAGAAGATGCAAAGCTGCCATTTTCATAAGGAAATTTGGTCTTGGTTGTTTAAGGAAAAAAGTGAACTCTTATATATACTATGCCTATCCTCTCTGTCACTAAATAGTGTATATAAGGATTTCTAGCCTTATTAATAATTGTTTATCACAATAATTAGCAGTTTGAAATATTAATATTTTTTAAATGTGTTACAGTTTCATAGCACATGCAGAAGATGATGTAAGTTGCTTAATAACATCTGACACCACGTACATAAAAATTTACTGGCATTTACAGCACCCATAAGAACTAAATATACTATACAAAAAAATATCCTAACTCAAATCTTACTGTTAAATCCTTCACAGGAAAAGCATCTGAAATCTGTTAATAACTTGAACTTTAGCCATGTCTTAGCAGGATAGAGTTTTTCAGTAAGCGAGGCAGCAAACTCAAATGTTTCTAAAAATATAGATATTACAATTCATTGTGACCAAACACTTTCTTGGCATTCAGTTCAAACAACAATACTAATGCAGCATGATAATCCTTGATGGTACAAGGATGTTTAAGCATCTAATTAATATTAACAGGCAAAGATTAATCAAGGGTTATAAAGAAAGTGCTATAAGCTGGTCTAAGAAAGATGAATCACAAAATATTTGCTTGAAAACAAATCCTACCCTGACAGCCAATAATTGGACTTTGATAGGGTCTAGTGCACAGAGATTTTAGAATAGTAGTTGTTACAGTGGGGGAATGAGTGACAAGCAAGGTTTTTCAAAAAGAAACAAAAAAAAAAAAATTCCTCATGATTTACATAATAACGTAACCTCACAAGTTTGCATAATTTACAGTTATGTAAAAAATTTAGAGTTTCTGACAAGGAAATTACAATTACAATGTAGAACAACAGAAGGCTCAAGGATTGCTGCATCCAGGATAATTTCTAGGGAAAAAAATTCTATTAGAACACCTAAATGAGAATCTGGAGAGACAGCCTTTGGCCCTGAGATTGGCACAGCTGATGGGAAGAACTTTAACTTGAGAAAGGATGTCTAATTATGAAGAGCAATGTACTCAGATAGTATCTTCAGTGGAAGGACCATGTTTAACTAATAGTGGTCAGTGAAAAAGAAAGCATTCTTACACTAATGAAAGATCCTGAGGAGCAAGTTGGAAGAAATTGATGTGTTATTGAAGATCACAAAATAGAGTACTCTCCATAAAGCAGGAACACAGTGGTGCAGTAACCCCAAATGGAGCACAGCTATTTTATTGTCCAAGATAGTAAAAAAAAAAGATAAAGGTGTTTGATAGCATTCTTTACTAATGGCCTGCTAGGTGGAAGAGAGAGAAGAAAGGATGGCTACTGTACAAGGTCCAGAGGTGAATAGATGGCACAGAAATTAATTCATAGAAATAATTACCAAGGGTTGTCTCATCACTGACAAAGATTATAGAAAACCCAAATTGTAATAACACTACTTAAGGACCTCTTTATTTCTGGATGAGCTAGTGGATTCTATAGACTTTATAACCAAATAGTCTCTTTCAGTAAAAGCAAAGCAAAGAGCACATGATCTGGAATTGAACAACCATGAGATATTTCCATACACAGGATATAAGTATATGTACTTATGTTATTTATACA
>JAOEGS010005267.1:0-17195 GCA_025447755.1 Corythornis vintsioides
AAATAGTCTGTATTTCTAAGATGGGAAGAATAAATGGGGTTATTTCATATCAGTAGTATCATCTAATTATTTGATTTAATATATTTTTTTTAGTATCCTGACTTTTTGATTGCACACTTTTAATGCTGCCTTAAACTTTGGGAAGCTAAAACTACCTCAAATACTGCTAGTTATGAATGTGCATGTTCTCAGCAACTTGTGGCTATTTACTTTGAGAAAGAGAGAAGTGTGGGCAGAGGGGGTTAAGCAGTGGAAAGAGAAAGACAAAAGTGTTTCCTGGCTCCCCTAAGCCAAAGGCCAACAGGTGCCTGCTCAGTTTCTTAGGAAATCACTCCCTGGCCTGGTTAAAAGGTTATGCTTGTGAGCTGCAAATGGGATTTTCAAATGCTGGCTTTTGAAGAAACAGAACAAACCAGATCAGCTTTCTGGATGAAAATGCTGTCAACCTAATTTATGGTTTTCCCCATGTTCTGTAAGTAACTTGCAGAGGTTCAAAACTAACTGCGAAGTGGTTCATGGGTGTATTCCAACAAGAAGCAGCAAAATGTCAGGTTCCTAAGTGCAGTTGTCTTAATAATTAGAAAAGAGGGAACAACCCTTTCTGTTCCAATAAGGAAAATATTTTTCCCCTATACATGTTTCCAGAGAGCTTAGAAACTGTTTTGAGCAGGGAGGGGGGAAAAAAAAAAAAAAAAAAAAAAAAAGACAAACTGTAGCCTAAGGGAAGGTTTTGTTTTCTCTAAATCAGGAGTGAAAAAGAGATGAGATTCTATACCTGAAATCCCCACAAGAAGCCTATTGCACAGACATGAGCTGTTTCCATATGCTGAAATAATGCTGCAATTGATTATTCTTGTATGAAATGTTCGGGTTTGGGATCAGGTAGAGTGCTGCTTTTTTTTTTCTGTTCTTTTATTTATTTTATAAATGTTGGACAAATTGTTGCAAACCTATAGCATAAGACACTGTGCACGTGTAGTCTCATCTTAAAACTTCTGCAGAGCCTGGTGAAGAGGCAAAACAAGTCAGAACTTGCTTTGCAGTTCTGAAGTTGTAGGTCAAGCAGTGGAAAGCTCTGAACACCTTTGAGATCTGGTTATCAAATGACAATTCCTGCTTGTAAACACCATGCATGTAGAACCCATACTCAAAATTTAAGAATAGATGCTAAATCCAGGATTTATTTTCAAAACTGGAATTTATAAATCAATTAAATGAATATTTTCTTTTGGATCTGCATTACATTTCATAAGTGTATCATTTTTTCTCCTCTATCAATTTGTTCTTGCTGAAGTGTTAATTTACTAATATTTTTTACTATCACATTTTCTGACAATTTCTTCTTTAATTTGTAATCTCAAAACCGACTTTATAGATTATATCTTTACTATTATTATTTATCTTCTTTTTATACACTTTAAGGATACAAACATTCTTAAGTCCTGAACAAGTACATCTAAAGTTAAGAAATAATCTAAAAAAATCTAGAAATAGTAACACCAGAGTAAAGCAGAAGGGGTGTTTTGTTGTTTTGTGTGAGAAGCGAAGCATTTCTTGCAGTTAAATATTGAGCAGAGAACTTAGTGTTTCCAGTGAATCCATTATTTTCTGTAAGTCTTTTTATATGATCCTTGAAATAAATTGGGAATAAATTTTAGACATGGCAAAGCACTGTACCCCTGACTGCATTAGCAATCCCCATCAATGACTAATCACATGACAGATTAAAACCTTGCCTTGCCTTGGAGTGAGAACCTGCATTATGCTTAGTTGCTGTTTTAATTTCTGATCTATAAGTAACCAAACAGAAAACAGCATTAAGAGATAATATATTAACACAAAATCTTAAACCCCTTTCAGCTATGGCCAGTGTTCCCTTTCAACAGGAAGGAGTTGTGCTGAAATAGGAATGGGTTCCTCTCTAGCAAATTTCTTTCTGAAGAAGTTCAACAATTCAGAAAAAAAAAGAAAAGAAAAAGAAGAAACGAAAAAGAAAAAGAAAAAAAGAAGTTCACAGCTTTTGAGCAAAATCTCAACAGTAAGAAATCCCCTGGATAGACAGGGTGGGGCTGCCTTTGACTGAAGCCACCAAATCCTAGAAGAAAATGAGAAAAATAGTGGCCAGTGCAGCTCATTAGCATCACACATGAAATGCTGCCTTTCCTTTGACACATCCCAAAGCACCTGCCTTTGGGCACAGAGAATTGCCCTTTGAGAACGGGGCAATTATCCTTTATCCACTCCTCATGGAGGACCTTCTCAAAAAGAACAGCCATGTCTTGTGGATGGAGTCACAGCCACTCAGGTACCGCAGGCGGTAGGTGGCTCCAAATGCACCATGTTGACTCCAAAATGTAGATTTTCTATATTCATGTTTGACTATGGAAGTCCTTGAACAGAGGCTGGATAGAAATATACACTACCTGCTAAAGCACAACAGATTTAATGGCATTTACAAGCTCATAAAACAGGTTCCACAGACACATGGCCAATCTAACAGATAATTTAAGGGCAGGAATTTGGATTTATGGAGACACCACCCCCCTGCAGCCAGGCATTTTGAACAGAAAACTCTCGGGGGTCAATTGAGTTCACCTACATCCATTTGAGTAGGTGATGTGTTGACTTCAAGGACCCTACGGTGTTCCCAAAAAATGAGTGGATAGTCTTTTAAAATTAATAATTACACTTTTCCCTATCTTTCATCTTTTTCTTTTTTTTTTTTTTTTTTCTTTTTTTTTTTCTCATCTGAGAGCACCCGTTGTTGCCTGATGCTTAATTAAGGAACCCACCAAAGCCTTAGGAGACTGGCTTGCATGGGAAGCTGAAGAGGGAGGACATCTTTCAGTCCTGGGAAGGGCAGGTCTCGGTGAGGCGGAGCTGGCCCGGCGGCTGCCGCGGGTGGGTGCTGCGGGTGCTGCGGGTGCTGCGGGTGCTGTGGGTGCTGTGGGTGCTGCTCTGCCATCCCTGCGAGCGGACGCGGGCAGCTCGCTGCTGGGGACAAAGGAGGCGTTAGGGTTGTCGAACACTTCCCGGGATCACCTCTGGGCTCCCGTCCCCTCCAACAACAGCCGAAGGCTTTCGGGGCGGGGTCCGTGCTCGGGACTGAGGCGCGGTGCAGCCCGCACGGCTGTGCGGAGGAACCGGGAAGAGCCCCCGCCGCCCCCGCCCCCCACAGCGTTGACCCCCACAGCCTGAGAGCGAGGGGCGCGTCACCCTCCCGCCCGGACAAAGGCGAAGGAGCCCTCCCTTCCGAAAATGGCCGGTGGGGCTTCGTGCGGGCTGCGGGCGGCCCGGGGGTGGCTCTTGGCTGTGGCCGAGGAGCGGCGGCATGGGGAGGCCCCCCGGGATGCGCCACGGGGCCCCCGAGCCCCGTTCTGCGGGGCCACCCTTCCTTCCGCAGCTGCCTCCCATCCCCCCGCGCCCGCCCGGTGCCGCCTCGCACCCCACCGAGACCTTCCCCCGCTGCCCCTGCCCGGTGCCCCCTCGCACCCCACCGAGACCTTCCCCCGCTGCCCCTGCCCGCGGCGGGGGGCCCGCGGCTGCAAAAGGGCCGGAGGGCAGCAGCCATTGGAGGACGAGCACACGGTGCCTTCTGGACGATTCTCCTTTGCGGTAGCCACAAAAGATCAGGAATTAAAACAACAGAGATTCTGGTTCCGAAGCATCGGGAGAAGGGACGACACCAATATTTTCCTTTGCATTGACCTCACGGAAGGTGCCCTGACCTCATAAAGGGAATGCCGAACCACCCTGAAATGTTAGAGGGTGATGGTTGACGTTAACTATTCACAATTGGTTCTATACATGTTGAAATAGGGACGTTATTAAGCTTGTGCCTATTCAGACATATGCCCTTAGCAGGGATGCTAGATTATTTTATTTTCTTTGGTTGTGATCTTGAAGAGAAGATAGCAACAGCAGAGGAAAAGTGTGTCCATGTGTGGTTCCCAATAAAGTGTTTTTTACATCCCTGCATAGATAAAATCCATGATCCTTCCCAAGTTCTACAGGTAAATCTGTTCTTAGAAAGAGTGATGTCCTAGGCAATGTTTTTCAGGGTGTTTCCAAAACCAAAGGGGAAAGGGTAGCAAGTGCTAAAAGAGAGCACAAGTCACCTTGTGGGATCTGTACACCACAAACAGACTGAATTCAATATGCTCAAGGTACTGGCACAGTCATTGCAGACTTGTTCAGCATCTCTTTTTTTTTTCATAAAATACAGTTCTATTCTCTCGTGCTTACAAATTAATGTTTTCAGGGCAATAGGATCCTTGCTGTTCAGCCTGGGTGGCTCGTTATGAGACTTCATGTGTATTTACACAGAGAAAGCATGACAAACCTCTGGTGCTGCTTCATAACCATGTCTTTTCTGTTTCATCTGTCTTTTTTACATCCTGCTTCCCTTTTCAACTACTGACCTTAAATTCCCATACGATTTTCTTTACCAGCTATTATCCCCTGTTTCCTGCTCTCTCTACTTACTATCCAACCCTCCTTTCCTACTGAACAGTATTTTGTGCCTCCAGTTTCTGCCCCTTAAGGAAAGTTTTCTTCAGTGCTGTTGTGCATCGATATCCATGTCCTGTGGCAGGAGGTTTACCCTGTCACCATCCTGATCCATGCCAGAAGGCTGAAGTCAGAAAATGACTCCTTGTCAGGATTTCTATAGACCATTCAAGCCTGGGGAGCCCTGTGCAGGGCACTGCCTTCTACCTCTACCCTTTTAGACTTTCCTCAACAGTGGTGGGTGCACCTCTTGTTCCCATCAGCACAAATATGACTGTGCTTTAGAAAACCAACTACGGGGAAAAGTACTCCTCGTGCCTCCACAGATTTTCCTCATGCAGGGCTCTCTTTTGCCTCTGAGAGCAGATATGGGGAAACTCAGGGTTTGCCAGAGCTTCGCTGCTGCTACAGAGAAATCCTCTGTGTTCACATCAGGTTTTGAAGGGGACAGAGAGAGGTGGTGAAACAGTGGTTCAATGAAGCATGCTTGAGCAGTGCCTTCAAGGGATGCTCTTCAAAACCAGCACTTGGATGTAGCTCTGTTCAATGACTGATCTGTGAGTAGGACTCCAGTGGTGCTACCGTCTCATGAGGGGTTTGGGCAGAGCAGCTTACGGGCTTCGAGAGCTGCTGCCAATGGAAAAGCTGGAGTCAGTGTGCTCACAAGCTCAGGAAGATGCTAACTACAGCAGAGGCCACTATTGGCAAGAAATTGGCACTATGCTGGAGAAGAAGTGCAGATCCTGAGCTGAGAGGAGGAAGTTAAAAGCAGATGAGATGTTTGTGGGTTTGCAGTAACTGATGTCTGACAGGAAGAGAAAATTCATGTCAGTATAAAGTGAAGAAAAAAAAGGAGGAAGGCAGTAGTGAAAAATCCATGGTGTACACTAACTAAAGAGTTGTTTGACTCCAGAAGAGAAACGATGGATTAATTGCAAGAATAAGACTGTTATAAAAACAAGACTGTTTTCTTTATGTCTCTCTGAAACTGCAGTTTTGCTTCTTTATTACTGCTAATCCTTTAAGACTGTAAATATCACCTTCTTGTCCCTGCAGATCTCTCTACTGTTTTGAAATTTGACAAGTTCCATGGATATTGATTCAAACGTTAATAGTATGTATCCAGCAAAATACCATACAAATGGATTCATCACAAAACAACTTTCTATAATAAGAAACTTCAATGTAGTTGGTTACTTAGTTCTAGTGCTGCAGAGAGACAGGGGAACACTGAGAGGGCTTGGCAGGTAGGGAAAATCTTAGCACTGGTCGTGGAATGTAGATTGAGTAGAAAGTGTCATCCACTGTCAAGTGACTAATTGGACAAGCATAACAATTTATGTATCTTCATCCTGCTCAGTCCCACTCTCCTCCACAGACAGCAGTCACAAAATGTGCACAGCTACCTTGCTCTCACCTCAGTGTGATCATCCCCGGTGTCCCAGAATTTAATCTCTCCACAAACTGTTGCTCTCTAGATTCCTCTGTTGTCTGTGTCCCCTAAATACCTTTCATTGCTTTTTTTCCTTCCAGCTTCTTCAGTAACTTCCTGAGCTACCTCTGATTTTTTAGATTTGCACTGCCATCTTCTGCCTTGCAGAATGTTTTTTTCCCCCTCCTTGCCTGTGTTGCAGTGTGGTTTAGCAAAGCAAAGAGAAATTTATTCCTTACACCTCCTTTCTCTCTTTGCTTCCAGTGAATTCACTATTCTTGTTGCTGAAGCTTGTGTATGCCATTCAGCTTTTGTCACACAAACAACCAGCAAATCCTGCCAGTCTCTTTCCCTTCTACATAACATTTTTACTCTTCCATCTTTGTAAGAATAAACCGTTTTTTGAATATAAAGGTGATGCTGATTTAGATAACACTCTATATTGTTAGTGCAGAAAACCACCTTCCCAGCAAAGGAAGGGAAACAAAACATCCTTATTTAATGTACCTGGTGAAATTTCAGAAATTCTTGGGTAGCTCTTTAGAGTCCCACTCACGTTTTTCATAGTTAGTAGAAGGTTATGGGGAGTTTTTGCATGCACATCACCATCAAGAAAGTAAGCTGGCAGCATCCTTCAAGGAACTGTTGTGCTGATATTTAAGAAACCAATTCATGAAATTATTTGTGTAGACACAGACTCATCTTTCTCAACCAGAAGAAGCTAGAGAGGAGACAGTGACAACAAGACCTTGGTAGAATTTGGAGCTGTCAAAGTTTTGGGGCTGCTTCTTCCCTGGGGCTGTTACTCAGCAGGAACTCCAGGCAGCTCAGTCAGCTGCTCAGATGTGTGTAAGTTGCCTCCAACACGCCTTCGGTAAAAGGCAACAAGGCAGCAGAGTGCAGAGCTCAGGGGGTAAAACAGGAAGACACAACAGAAGGTGGCTTTAGCAGGCGGGAAAACAAAGGCTTGTACTTGAGAGTATGTGAGAGGACATCCTCCCTGCCGCTGGCCAGGCTCAGCAGGAGACTAGCTGAGACACTGCTCGTAGACCCTGGTTACCTCCCCATATCCATTTCAGCAGCCCTGATGGGGTAGGCGGGTGGTGGCTGCTGTTTTAACCAGAGATAACAGCCCCCCTGCTTTCGCTAGGCTTCCCCTGCAGCGCTGCAAGGAGATGGTGGCCAGGAGTTCCTTTTCCTCCAGAAGCCATAGAAGGGAGTGGGTTTCATCTCTGGAACAAAGATTTTTCTTGAGACAGACATGATTTTATCACCTGTAGCCCACAGTGTGACACGTGGAGAGATCTCAGCTGCTTGTGCCTACCCCTCAGCACTGTGAAGCCAGATGAGGTGGGAGGGCAGGGGGCTGAAGCCAGATACTCCTCCTGAGTGGGAAAGGGACTGCTGAGATACATACAGCGGGTGTTGGAGGTTGCGACTGCAGGTCTGCCCTGGGCGAAGAAGAAGTCCAGCAAGGCAGGAGGCATCTGCTCAGCTCCAGGGACACCTCCTCTGAGCTCCCTCCCTCTGTGTGCTTTACAGGACAAAGGGAGAAGGGGAAAGAAAACAGAACATGTTGTAAGGAAACCAGACCAATCCCCCAAAGGGAACAAGCTCTCATAGAAGCTGGACAGGACTTTTGTAGTGTCCTTATGATATGTATCATTTTCCTGTCCATCAAACACCTGAGTAAATCTATTGTTCATAGCACATCCCAGTTACACCTCTGGAACCACAATGTCACAGAAAAAGAGTGTGCAGACTTTGCCATGATGTTACTACAGGGGAACTCCTGTACTCAAATCACCTCCAAGCAACAAATACGTTTCCAAACTTGTAAAGGTAGCAAAGACACCTTCACAGCACCCAAACCATGTGCTATGTGCTCCTGAGACACTTTTCTGCTTCTTCATCCTTCTGCCAAAAAAAAATTAACATAGGAAATGGGGCTTATTCATGTAAAAATCATCCCTTACAAAGAGGATATCTTAAATGCTTGGACCATCAGGAACATCACTGACACTGTGGTGTTAATCGGCTGTAGAACGAATCAATGTCTCCATTCAGGAGACAAAGTGCAGAGGCGGGAAGCCATCAGACCTGTTCTGCTCATCATCTGCTAACCCAGCCCGTCTGATCCTCAGGGCAACACAGACTGTGTGGAGAGACAGTGACTGACACTGTTTCAGAAGGGATATTTGGTAACTAGGACTGGATTTTTTAAATAGACACCTTGGAAGCTCACTGTTTAAAAATACTGAACAGTGCTTTTTAGAGGGGAAGGGAAGAACAGAGGTGAGGTGACTCTCCATGAGAGATTACTGCAGGTAGTGTGGACTTGGAACCAAGTGTTGTCATTCAGAGGGTTGCTACGTTTCATACAAATAAAAACTCTGCTGAGGTTGGCTGAACCTCAGCAGTTTTGTTTAAAAATACAAATATAAATAAATACTAAGCTCTGTTTTGCCACTCCCCAGTCTCTAGTGAGACAGAAGAAGCTGCAGTTGTCTCCAGGAGATGAGTGGTGGGATACATTCCCGCTCCCATCAAAATCCTCCTCCTCCTTTCCCTTCACAGCACCTCTGTTTCAGCAGACTGACAGTTGTCACAGGGATTTACAGAAGCTGCACCTATCCCCGGAGAACAGGAGTTACATTAACATTTCCTTAAAAGGTCTGCTCAAGAGAAAGACAAAGATAGATTTTAAGATCAGGGAGGTTGAATCCAGGCTGAAGCAGAGTCTGGTCCTACTCAGAGCAGCAAAAACTGGGGTTTTCCCCTCAGGTTCCAGGCAGTAACTCAAATCACAGCCACTCTACCCCATTCATTCTTGCTGTCTCCTGCCTGGAAGGATGAGTCCCAGTTCCTACAGAGCATCAGCAAGTTTCTGACCACAGGGTAGGGGAAATGAGCCAGTATTTCTCTCCTCATGTCACAGTGGAGTGATAAGAAATGTGTTTGAGAGACGTATGTCACTAAGGGCAGGACATGACAGTTCTCGTCTGCCAATAGCCTACCCCTCATCTACAGCCTTACTGCAGGACTCTACTGCATGGCAATGCCTGAAGAATGCCTGCAGATCTGCCTCCTTCAACTCTGTGGTGCCCATCTCATTAAAAAACTTTCTCTCACATTGGCTTTCTTTCCCTGCTAAGCTCCAGAGCTGATGTCAATGCTCTACACCTCCTCAAAGGTACATTTTCATATCAGAATTTCCATGTTCTGAGGCAGATTAGCACAAAATGATCAGCTCTTCTGCTCATTCCTCCATGGGGTTTGGACTCAGGATCCCTCGCAGAGGGTTAGGTCCATGGTTAGAAAACAAAGCTTTTGATTTTAGATAAGTTTTGACCTGTCTGTTTTGCAACTTTAGCTAAAACTTCACTTAGTTATTCCTCAATTCCTCACCCTGTATACTCCAGTCTGATCATCTAATTCTCATTATTTTTCTTACTTCTCCTATGTGTTAGAGATGCTTCAGCCTCTTTCCCATCTACACAGCTTACAATACCCCAGCAAGTGGGACACAAGTGTCTGTAGCAAAGACCATAATGATGGGCAACTGTACAATGCCCACAGAGGAAAAATATTTTAAAGAAGCTGAAGGAGGAAATAATGAATCAAGTATCTGCCTGCTTCAGGGAGCTCATATAAACCAGGCAAGTCCTTCATGGGTCTAGCTACTTCCCAGCTACCTGTCTCCATTAGTTAATTAAATTGATTAATTATATTCTTAGTCAAAGAAGACTTGTAATAATCACAGAGAAGAAGATGCAGAAGCAGGCAGTTGATAGCCTTTGCATCTCTTGTGTTGTTCCAACAGCTGATGATCTCCTCTGTGAGCAGCTGGAAATCTACTATTTCCCAGAGAAGTTGTTTCATTTTGCAGTTTGGGAACTTTGGTACAATGATTTCATCCAAAGCTTTCCCACTTTGAAGTTCTGATACATCTTAGTTGGCATTCTGATTTCACTGTTCCCATCTCTTCCCCAGACAGGGCTGAAGATTTCACGTGTTCTCTCTGAGCAGGTTTGACCTGGTTGTCACCCTACCAGGCTCGGAGTGAAAATCTGTTTCTCTGCCTTTGCAGCCAGCAGAGATGCACACGGGCACAGAGAGCCAGGGACACCATGTTTATTCCTTGCTCACCTGGAAGTACACATAGTCAGTGCCAGACTATGACTTGGTATTTTACCCGGAGCCAGCGCAGAGGGGCTGGGGAGTGCCCGAGTGTGGGGTGTGAGCCCCCAGTACACTCTGCTAGATGCCCACTGTGCTGCAGCCCAGCTCTGCCTCTGACAAAGGCTCTGCCAGCTCTTCCTCCAGGGTGCCACACAATCTTTCTCAAAATGAAAAGGTGGCAGCTGTAAGGTGTGCATAGCAAGGTAGGGGTTAAGCTCAGAGGGAAGGAGGCTGGCAGGCAGGAGGCAGAAGGAAACAGTTGCTGGGGTGGCTCTTCCTCTGTGCTCCTGTCAAAGATGGTCACCAGAACTCTCACAAGAAGCAAAATAATTCTTTTATGCATTTACCTCTGGAGTTCTCTGGACATTTATAAAGAAATAAAAATCAAGAGCATAAGCAGCACCTTCTTCCCACAGAAGTCAAACAACAAAAAAGATGACCACAGTTCAAGCTTTCTAAATGCTTTCCCTCCCCACAACCCAAACACCAATACCAATCACTCCCAGTCCTACCACTGGAGCAGCTGGACTTGAAGGGCAGCCAGGTTGGTGGGTTTGGGAACTGCTCCAGAGCAGGTGAAAGTTCCCTAGGGCTGCAGCTCTTGCTCCCCCTTTCCCTGTGAGTGGCAGGGAAAAGTGGGGGGGTCTCTGGGGTGCTCCTGGCTGGCATCTCAGCTGCGTGGGTGCTTCAAGCTTAGAAATGTTCAAGCTCTGATTTTGGCTGAAGGAGCAGAGAAATGGGAAAGTGTTTTCTTTTTCCCAGGGCTGGGGGGTTGAGAGGAGCCCCCCAGCCTGGGAAGGGAGAGCAGCTGAAGCACAGGGCCCCCTGCTTGGCAGTGGGCAGCTGTGCTCTGTGGTTGGTGAGGGGAGAGCGAGACTAAAGCCACTTGAATGCTACCGGTGAGTGATGTGTGGGTTAGACTGTACAGTCAGCCTCTGGCCTGGGCTGTACAACTGCTTTCTGATTAACCCAGGGATAACAACTGTTTTCAGTTACCCCAATTTCTGTAGCAAAGATCCCAGGTGTATCTGGCCTTGGAGAGCTAAACTGTGTAATACAATCTAAGTAGCACTGAAAACCAGAAGTTAAAGGGAATATTAAAACACGGATTCTGTAATACTGCTTTTAAAGGGTTGGCATTTGAGCCTGTGTTTCCAACTGTTCTGTAATGTGTAGCTTGCACTGCCCCCCAAAGAACGAGCCTCCCCTCCAGCACCACGGTGGGGTGGTACAATAATGGACTAAGAAATGGGGCTCAGCCCCTTCCCCAGACTGAAGCAAGTTGTCTGTTCCTTCATTGATTTTATCCATGTGAGGAAGAAACCTCTTAGTGTTTCAGTTCCAGAATGGAATGATCTGAAAACACATCCTTTCCTGCAGTGCCTGCTTGGGACCAGACAGACCAGTCCTTCAGGGTATCCCTGTCAGTGTGTGGCCACTTCTTGGTGTTCCATGCCTATCACTACTTGTACAGACTTCATAAACTTATTTATAGATTTATATAGAATTGTTTAATCATCTTTCACAGATCATCACCCACTGTCTTCCCAAGATGGAAGAGATCAAATAAAAAAAATAAAAAAGGAATATGACTATTTATTAACCTCATCTTCATACATGGAAAACTGAGATGAAATATTCTGTCCAAGATTACCCATGCAGGATGAGATAGGAACTGAATCCACACTTTTAAATTCCCACCACAGTGGGTGACAATCCCAGCATGAACTTCCCTTTTCAGGGAATAGTCTCAAATATCTTTTAAATAATGTTTTATTGTAAAACAAGAAAAAAATCCCTACACTTTAAATTTCATGTTGTGAGGCCAGCACTTCATCTATCTATCTATCTATCTATCTATCTATCTATCTATCTATCTATCTATCTATCTATCTATCTATCTATCTATCTATTTATTTTTAGTGAAGCATTGCTCTTCATACCTTTTCCCTCGAGTGCTATCAGATAATGTCATGGTTTCAAACACTCCCTGGAAGAGCCAGAGAGCCAGCTGCACTGGAGGGAGGGCCAGGGCCACCCCAGCCATGCAGCGACAGCTGCTGTTCCTCATGCTGCCATCGCTGCTCAAGCAGAACATTTGGCATCAGCCACTTTTAAATATTACTTATATTTGTTGTAAACGTATAAAAGACACCTTGATACAGGCAGGAAGCTAGTCTCCAGCTTGGCAAATAACTCCTCCTTGTTCTAAAGAGACAGCAGGCCTGATAGATGTTCCTTTGGACGTGGTCCACTAGGACAGGGCTGCTACCTTCTCTGTTCAGATGTCCACTGATTCATGAGGAGGAAAACCTTTGAAATGAGAAATACAGGTTAGGACTTGTTGTCTCTGCTTTTTTTACTCTCCCTTCTGGCCAAGAAGAACAGACCATTCAGTGCACTATCCTGTGCACCACACCATACAGCAGGGGAAGAGGAAAGCCAGTCAGAACAAGAGGTGCTGAGCAGCAACCCTGGAAAGGGGCAGCAGCCAGAAAAGTCAGTGTTCTGCTAATGGGAAGTTTGACTACCTGTAAACAACCTTCCTTGGAAGTGAATTGCTCTGAAGGAAGAAAATCTGTTAAGAGCCCTGTAGAACTACACAAGAAAATCAGCCCTACTGAGGTTCTATTTGATGTACTGTTAAAATCTTGGGGGTTTGTGGGTTTGGTTTTTTGTTGATGGCTTTTTTTCTGTTTAAGAGACTAGCTTCTAAGCACTTACTACATAATACTGTTAAAGCCACAACACATAAATTTATGTTGGCCCATGGAAGTGAGGATCCTCAATGAGGAGGAATGTAGCTGTAAAGTAACCATGGGATTTGGCAGCTGGGATCTTCCAGTATCAAACAGATAACTCTTTTTTTGTTCCCTAGATGTTGTTGAATCCAGTAGCCTGGAGAAAGGGAAAAACTGACAACTAGAGCAAGGATCAGAGGAGAAACAGGAACATTGGGAAAACATGTCAGACTGTGAAAGTTGACAAGCAGGAGCCAACAGCTGCTGACAAAGGCCTCCATTCTACTGACATCCTGCCACAGTCCAGATCATGCCAAAATATCCCAGCAGTGCACAAGAGCCATCAACCAGTTGAATGTTTCCCAATTAAGACATTTTGTGTGCTTGTTGTGAGATCAGCTACTATGCAGCATGTGTAAAGATCTGCAGTGCAGTAGTGGGATCTCGTATCTTTAACATGGGTTCAGTGAGTCTTCTTTCCTGCACTGCTCCCAGAGTTCTGTGTCTGCTCCCACAGAACCTATATAAAGGACCACTGCATATTATTAAAGCCTAATGTCATATAAATGTATAAACATCATCTACCTTAAGCCATCCTTTAGGTTAATTTTATCTCCAGTTTATAAGGTTTCTACTAGAGGAGGGCAGCTTACAGTTATTGGAAGAGTACTGTAAATAAGCATCACTGTCATAACCTTGGATCCACAAACCTAACCAGTAAATAACCCCCTAATTATCATCATGCTGAGAACAGCAGCAAAAATGGAGGAGTGAAAAGGAGGGGTCCAAACTAAACGTGGCTCCTGCACCTAAAGATTTGCAAGACCTGTTTCTACATAGCACTCATCTGTTGTTCTACCCCAAGGGGTTTATATATGTGGGGATTTTTTTTGTTGTTGTTGGTTTTTTGGGTTTTTTTTTGTTTTGTTTGTTTGCTTTTCTTTCTTAAAGCAGATAAAAGACCTATGCAAGCTGCTCTGCTACACTGCTCTGTCACTACTTTTCTTTGGAGTAAATCTTGAAAGACACTGAAGCATCTTGGGAGGTTATGTTGTGTCTGTGCTGCTTACTGCTAATGTTATATTCCATGTATTGTGGGCCTAGGTGGGCACGAGAAAATTCAGCCTGGAAGTTTTGGAAGATCATGAATTACTGGAGATGCTGTGCAGATGAAGTGCATCCTGGTCCTAATGCAGTACTCAAGAGGGGGATGAAGGTGGAATCACAGATGAGGCTGGTGGAATACTGTATCAATAGTGGGTTTTGGTGACAATTCTTCTTGGTTTCTAATGCACCTGACATATTCACATTTGGAAAGTTCCACTAAAAACAATAGAAAAAAATAAAAAGGGGGCAACAAAGAGATAACTACTATTTAACTGAAAAAGTTATCTCACACAAGAAGCCCCGCTAGCCTTTATCACAATGCAAACTTATTTTCACCATAGCTACTTGTTCAAGAAACAACTTATAGAAAGGTTTGCATATCTCAGTTAAAGATCTTTATTGTTTTGCCAAATAAATCTGTTTGGTAATTTGAATGTGAAAGGTGTGGCTACCAGATACCAAAGATGTAACCCTCAGCAGGGTGGGGTGAAGAAATCATTATGTGTAAGCTGGTCTCACTTCCTCATGAAATTCAACAGATGCACTTATGTGGCTCAAAGCCTTTTCTATCCCAAGTTATCCACCAGTTTCTTAACAACTGTTTCATCTTGTATATCTAAAGAAGTATTAAAGCTCATTTGCTCCAGTTTAATTAACTGAAACTGATGATAGTATTTTTTGCACTAGCTGGATGTACTATTAACCTGTTTAAGGGAAACTGCTTTTTATCTGAACTTGAAAGAGTTTAAGCTCCAGCAGCAATACAGAAAACCACTGCTGCAGCCAACAGTCCCTGCCTGTCTGCAACTGAGCTTGTCCTTCCTGAAATACTTTACACAGTAGGAAAATGTAAGCATGATGCAAGAAATTGTGTCTACAGGTACTGCAGTACACCCACCTGTTCCTCCCATGTGGAGCCCTGCAGCAGAAGGTGCTTTTCCATAAAGTGTTCTTGAGCTGACTGGGCCACACACATCTCACATCTTTGGTGAGTACTTCAAGACTGAGGGCTTGGTGTCTCCACAGGTTTGAAGTGTAGTTACATAGGACAGATGACATGAGTATAAAATATGTATTTATACACATCTTTATACACACACACACACACACACACACACACACACACACACTCAGAAGTTAATTTGACCCAGCATATAAACCAGTATGTCTCCAACTGCTATCACTGGGTATAACTTTTCCATTACACAGTCTCAGGCTGGCCTGTGTAGCAGCTGTTGTAAAATTCTTGTGCCCACTTCTTTGAAGCATTTGGGAACACACCATGTTTAAGAGTATTCTTTTTCATTCTATATCCTAAGCCTAGAATTGAGGCTATACAAAAACCTAGGTGAACTGTCATGTGTGTCTGAAGTCAGCACTTAAATGTTCACTTGTCAATTTAAGCTTACTGTTATGCTGGACTAAGTAAACTTTTACTTAGGTTGACTTATTTTTACTGTTTCAAAATTTTAGTGTATGATCAGAGTTCTGACTATGTTTATAAGTACTTAGCTTGTATAAAAGAAAATATAGAAATTACTTAAAGTACTTACCTGTTTAAGTAGATGTGTTTAGAGACAGAGTATGAGTTTTACTTGGGCTATTTTATTTCATAAACAGTTTCAGGACCTTATATAAATGGTGCTTCCAAATCCATTCACAACACAGAGACAAGGCTCTATCTTTGTGAGGAGTGCAAGCTACAGCAGTTACACAAAACCACTAACACCAAGGTCTCTGTCCAGCTGACCTCAGTTAATGACAGTCATCCCCACCCAAATGGAGAAACAGCTACAGAACATCAATCCCAAGATTGATGGGTTTAGAAATGGTGGCTGAAGTTTACCAGTTATTTATACATTACATAAATGTACAACTATGTTCAATACAGCAAAAATCATCCCTTTCCTCTGTTCTTCAAATGGACTGTATCACAGCAGTCAACACTAAGCATAAAATGCACCAAGAAAAACAACACTTGTAGCTTCGTATGGACTCGTGACAAGTAGGACCAGAAGTCTAACTGTTGGAAGAAACAGCCTTCAAGCTAAGGACCAAACACCCCTTTCCAGCTTTAGTGTCCAGGCAGGACTTGAACTACTCCCCAGCTGCTAAACACAACTTCTCAACCCTGGACAGCTACAGACCACAAATACCATTACCTGGCATGAAGTAGCCACCTCTCCCCCATGACAATTCATCAAGCTCCAACACCTCCCCACCTGCATTCACACCCTGCTGCCCTCTCTGTTCTGCACACTACTCTCCTTAATTCTGAAAGACAACATGAACAATACCAACAGTTCTCCACGTTGAGACTTTGGCTTTTTTTTTAAAGCAGACAACAGTTCTGTTAACATTTCCCAATTTGTCTGCATCACCAACAAATACCAGTAAAATCATCAGAGTCGAAAGGTTAATTAGTGTTTCAGATCCTGTTTCATTCAGCTAAGTTTTCAGATGCAATTTATGGGTAAAACACAATGGATACAAAGTATTGAGCAATAACCAGCAAGTGATGATTTATTTTGTCAGCAGTTTAAGTATTGTATAAAGCTTTAAAAATAGTTGGATGTGTGTTAGTATTTCTTTTAATTACTTGTTAATAGTTCCTGGCATTGACATTCAGAATAGTTAACAAAATTTTGTTTCGTAAACTTAGCCTCTTAAAATCATGACAGATTTTTCTGGTGGTGTTCCCTGCCAATGAGGATGAAAAGAATTTTGTTGTGATGGCTTTGCAGTCCTGCTCCTTCTGAGGTGCCAACATTGACATTCAACCAGCCACATGGCGAGTTATTTCAGAAAGCCAAACTTGCAGAAATCAAAGTCAGTAGTGTTTCCCTCCTTAAACCATCTCACCAGGAGCTGAGCACGTGCCAAAGATGGCACAAGAGAAAGCTGGAGCAACTGCTCTGCTTTGCCACCCCAACTACCCACATGGGAATCCCAGGGAAGATGGATAAATGCTGACCTCACTGTTATCAGTGCTGCATGCAATAGAGTCTTCTCCTCCCTGCTATTAGTGCTGTATGCAATAGCAAGTCTTCTCTCATCTCTGTCCCAAGGTGACACAAAGTGGAGAATTCACATACAGAATCACAGAATCAGTATGGTTGGGAAGGACCTCCAGGGTCATCAAGTCCTACCTTTGTCCTAGCATTTCTCTAACCACTCCACCATATCCTCAAGCACCACATCTATTCCTTCTTTAAACCCCTCCA